>CAOLHI010005470.1:0-85879 GCA_948474755.1 Ctenosaura bakeri
AGTACAACCTGAGTGTGGGTGAGTGTTACTGGCTTAGTGCATTTGCTGCTACAGGTGTTCTCTGCAGCTTGGCATGCTTTGACAGCTGTGTGGAACTATATCTGTTTATCTATATAGAATTTTTCTTGGCTGGCTTTGCATTATTTTCCCCCTTGTTCTTGAGGCACTTTTATAGTGCTATTATTCCACTTTCAACATCCTGTGGAATCCTGAGCTTTGCACTTTAGGGAGGGGCATTTAGAATTCTCAGCCAGAGAGCTCTTTGGCCTCAGTAAATTATGAACCCTAGAATTCCACAGGATGTTGAAAGTGGAGTAATAGCACTATAATAGTGTAGTGGAGAAAAACCCTTAGTAGAATACAAGCTGAACATGAGTCAGTAGTGTAATGCAACAACTTAAAAAGCCAATGTGATTCTGGGTTGTATCAATAAGTGTATACTGTCTAGGTCAAGGGAATTGATACTACTACACTGTTCTGCTTTGGTCAGACCCCACCAGAAATACTGTGTCCAGTTCTGGGCACCACAGTTCAGGAAGCATATTGACAAGCTGGAATGTGATCAGAGGAGGGCAACCAAAAATGGTAGAAAGCCTGGAAGCCATTCCACTCCCTATGAGGAGTGGCTTAGGGAGCAGGGTATGTTTAGATGAAGTTGAGAGCTGACATGATAGCTATGTTTAAATATTTGAAGGGATGTCATATGGAGCATGAAGCAAGCTTGTTTTCTGCTACTTCAGAGAGACTAGAACACAGAGCAATGGTTTCAAACTTCAGGAAATGAAATTTCATCTAAACATTAGAAAGATCTTTGTGATGGTAAGAGCAGTTTGACAGTGGAATATGCTGCCCTTGATTGTGGTGGAATCTCCTTGGAGGTTTTAAAACAGAGGTTGGATGACCATCTGTCAGAAAACCTTTGACACTGTTTTTCTGCATGGCAGGGATTCAATGGCCATTGCGGTCTCTTCCAACTCTATATTTCCGCACGAGACTGTTATAGTGCTTTGATTCCACTTTCAACATCCTATGGAATCCTGGGGTTTGCAGTTTCGGGAGGGGCTGTCCAGACCCTCCTGAAGCTGCAAACCCCAGGATTCCATAGGATGTTGAAAGTGGAATCAAAGTGCTATAACAGTCTTGTGTAGAAAGGATTCTATGGGAGTATGGAGTGCTTTTCTGGCGACATTTATGAAAAAGGGAAGGTAGTATGTTTCTTCCACTGAGTCCAGTCACTATCTTGGAAATGCTTTCTCACTCCCACACTCCCAGTCACAATTTTTTTCTGTTTCCCTCATGACAAGAATAATTTCTAAAGTTTTCTCTTTGCAGGGGGAAATTATGAGAGCTTTTGCACACTTTTTCATTTTGGGGGGGGGCTGTGAACATGTAGTTTGCACAAAATCATCTTTGCCAGCAAAATACAGTGCTTTTAAAGTGAACAAAATATTCACAGAAAGGTCCCAAACTGTGGTGAATAATTAAAAATATCCAAAAAGTCTCACCAAGGATGAGAGCCTTTGCAAATATGAATTAGACCTTGCACCTTGCTCCAGGAGTGTACATATCCAAAAGGTCACAGGAATGTTTTCAGCACCTGCCAACCTCATGCTGGCTAGTTTGCTGCCATGTTGGTAATTGGATCACATCTGGAGAATGGGATAATTCTTTGTTGATTTGAGATGGATAGATCAAAACTGCTGAAAATCAACACTGACCCCTTGGAGGCATTATGGGGCTGAAAATTGCATTTTTGCAGATTTTTTTTTTAAAATAAACCCATTGGGGGAGACTTAGTGGTAACGGTGGAGGTAATTTCCCAAGGTCCCCACACGATTGCAGTTTCCACCCTGCCACACTCTTTTCAGTGATAACTAACAACATCAGCAGAAGTGAGGGAACACCTAATCTTATGACAGAAGATATTGTCAAATATTGGTTTGATAGGCCAAGAAAGCAATGAGACTTTTGGCAGCTGTTCCTCTACTCCCTTCATGGTGGAAGTAAACAAAACAGGGAGAATTCAATTAACCAAAATTTCCCCATTTCTCTCAGTCAGGAAATCAGTTAACAGCTTTGGAAGAAGCCAAGATGTGAAGCCAATTTCGTGGTTTAACATCTTGACTTGCTCTCAAGCCATTAAACATAGGCCCTTTCCTCACCTTACTTTGTCACAGAGACATCCAGTGTGGCTTGACCACAGTCCATGCGTTGGCTCTGCCAAGACAGAAGTGTGATAGCAGTGCTCCCTTCCACACCAGCTGCCTCTGGTGTTCTCTCATAAAAATTACCCCCCCGGAACTGCAATTTTTCTTCTGTTTATCTAACATTGCAGACAGTGAGAGACTGATAGTTACGAGTACCTGAACTTCCTACATTTTCTGTGCTTGCATTCACTTGATTATTTTGCCTACCCCTTTTCTTTGGATGTCTAAACGTTTTTTCTGAATTTTCAGCTGAAATTTTAAGTGATTGCAATGCTAGATATTGGGGAACTGGAGAAAAATTACACTGGGGGGAATGCAGAATTATTATTAGGAGGTGCAAAATCCTCATTTTGCTGCCCTGCTGCAGCTGCATCTCTGGTATGCAACCAAAGACTTGCACATATTGTGACATAATCAGTCAAAATATGATTGCCCAAACTCGTTCAAGATGTTACGAAGCAGCCCTGTGTTTCATCATGATTACAGTGTTGGATTGTGATCTGAGAGATGAAGATTCAAGTATTCAGTCATGCTGAAGCTCACTTCAATTGTCTTGCTTGACAGGAACAGTCCTAATTAATCCTCTGCTGTCTCACTTTCTCAGCTGCTTCTAAAATGTCTCAGTTTCTCGCCCCTCCTTCTCCTCTCCCCCTTTGTCCTCAGCTTACTTCAGTTGTTGCAAACTGAGTTCGAAGTGCAAAAGCAGTATGTATGCAATCAATTCAGTACAGGGAGAGAAGGGATGGAATCTTGCTCTGCCCTGTAGATTCTGGCAAAAGCAAACTGCTTCGGCCTCACCTAGTTTGAGTTCTTCTCCATTAATAACTTTTGCCATCTTGGTTGCACTCTTGCTTGGCTATGTGTCCCAGTTTTCGTCTGCTGAACACTGGAGGATATGCAGTGACCAGTCACACACACTCAACACAACCTCAGCCTTTAAGATAGATTAAAGATAAAGATACAGATAAAGATATAGAGGCCATTTCCACATAACATTGCTATAACGCTATAGCAGCAGGTTATTACTGGTTCAGGAGCTGTGCTTCTGCATGACATTGTTGCTATCCAGCTGCTATCCTGTCCCCAAGCGTTGTCAAATTGCCATATCTTATTTCCATAAAAAATCTGTTAAAAGCCTCCTATAGTGCTTCAATCCCATCAGCAGTCATAGTGCAGTACTGTTATAGTTCTTGATAGTGCTTCCTGTTATAGCAGATCCAGCAGTGGCCAGGCTGTGGGCATGCCCAGCTTGTCCCTCCCTCAGCGACTTTCATGACATGGTAATCTTCTATCACCTCTCCCTGTTTATTTTAAATGTCTACTGTGAGTCAAAACTTTTTTATTTTTTAAATACATTTTTAAACAGTATAGGGTAAAAGTGCAATAGTGTACTAGCATGTCATGCTCTTACAACATTGCTGCATTAGTGCAGCCCCCCCAAAAAACCCCGAAATCACCACCCAGTCAGGGGCAGTGGGGCAAGGTGAAGGCAGGGCATGGGAGTGGTCAAGGATGCTGTAATGTGGAAGGAACACCAGTGGTGGTACCGCTACCCATCCACTTAAGGGGAAAGGGTGCAGAAAAAGAGCACCCTAAGTTGATGGCATCGCGTGAATGGCAATGCCACCATTATAATGGTACAATGTGCTAATGGCCTCTAGTGCAGAAATGGCCAAAGATAATGAGAAGATAAGGAATAGAAGCATGAATGCTCCCTTGAATTCACTGAAGGAAAAGGAAGATAGAACAAACAATTATTTCTGAAGTATGAAATTTGTGGGGTCACCATAAATTGACAGGCAACTTAAAAGCACACATATGCACACAAGTATATATTTCTGCCCACATTAAAATATATACAAACCCCCAGAGATTTTTAATCCTGAGAATAAATGAGAATATGGGAAGGAAGAAATAGAAGAAAGTTTTTTTTTTTACAAAAAATCAAATCTGTTTTGGTCACTGGAAATAAGCTAGTTTTGAATGGTTCAAAGGTTTTTAACAAAATCTCTTTGATGCTCAAACATTTGGGGACAGAGTGCCAAGGTCAAAACAAGTGAAAGCTTTCTGATACTTTGCTGCTGAGACAAATTTCGCTTAAGAAAATGTTTAAGCAGCATCAACAAGAAAAAAAGAAAACAGTGCAGAGTATGTAGCGGAAAGCGATAATGATGTTGAACGGCATTTATGGCTGGCGAGGCAATGTGCTCTCCCAGTCCTCAAGGGACAAAGCTAGGATGGTTGAAAAGAAATCATAGGCTGGCATCTTACAGAAGAACTATAATTCTTTTTTGCTACCATCAGTGCAGCCATAGGAGGAAAAGAAATAGATCTGACTATAGAAAAGAGACATTAAAAACATCTGTGAAAAATGATTATTGTCATAATGAATCTTTAAATGGATACATATAATATGATATGGGCTGGCTTGATTTTCCACAGGATTCATAGCAGTTATGGCTGGCATTTGGTAGATTCTTTAAATGTCTCCCCATGGCAGCTGACCGTGGTTGTTTTGTATTCATGTTTTATTTAGTTGTTTCATTTATATTCTGCCTTTCTTTCAGTGAGCACCAAACAGTGTACATGGTTCTCTACCTTTTATGCTAGCAACAGCCTTGTGAAGTAGTTCAAGGCTTGCTAGTGATAACATTCCCAGATGCAATTTGAGGGGGAAAAAAATTACAGTAGGCATGGGCAACTTTGCTGGGTTTCAGGCCCAATTTTCTGCCCTGGCATTTTCCAGGGGCCACACATACTGCCAGAACTGCTGAATGATGGGAAAACAAACAACTGAAGTGACTTGATGCCCCCTGTTGATTTTGAAAAATATGTGTATTTGTTTTGTTTTTTTTAAAGTCTAAAAATATGCAAGGCCTTGGTGTCCTATTTAAAAGTTCACAGAGGCTTGCACCAGAGGAAATTTGCTATCCTGTTTTTCCCAGAGGAAGAATGATCACAGGGAGTTGGGGCCTTAGACACTAAAAATTATGGCATTGTGATTCCATTTAAAGTGGCATGGCTGCATCCTATGAAGAGGTTTGCGGTTTGTTGAGGCACTAGAGCTCCCTAGCTAAGAATTTGAAATACCCCTGCCTAACCTGCCAATTCCAGGATTCCATAGGATGGAAACATGGCAGTTAAAGTGAAATAATAGCACCATAATTTTATAGTGTGAATGGGCCTCTGGACTAGATAAAACAGGCCCAGGAGCCACATACAGCCTTAGGGCTTCCTTTTGCTCAACCACAAATTTCAGGCATGTTCAGGAAATTTTGTACACACATACATACACTATCAGAATCAATATTAGAACTGAGGAGAAAAGTAGGACCATGCTCATTGATGTTCACAACTATGTCCCTGTCATTTCAACCTCTACCATCATCCACACATGGTGGCAGAAATTCTGAAGTAGACAGTGTGCTCTATGTGTGGAGATTGCTTGTTCAAAATTCCATGCGGAGCCTGTTTTTGGAGATTCTCCCCACACTTCTGACCATGTTCCTACCAGTGGTATCAGACAAAGGGTTGGAGGATAAGGGGTGAAGAGGAGGCAGACCTAGTGAACAAGGCACATTTAGCACCACATTGCTTTATTTTTTTTCTTCTTCAAAACCACTCTTGACCAGTCCCATCTGCAATATTATCCATTTTTAAAATTTTAGTTCCTAGTTCCTTGCCCTCTTGCTGTGTGTTCACAAGCCACACTGATATCATGGTTGGATTAGAGGAACACAGAAGTGAAATACTACAACTGTGATACAGAAAGACCCATTTGAACTGTGCAAACCTTTTATTGTTTACTTATTCTTGACCAAAGCTTGGTATTTGTTGTAAAGTCGAAGGCTTTCACGGCCAGAATCCGTAGATTGTTGTGGGTTTTCTGGGCTTTGAGGCCGTGTTTTATTAGTATTTTCTCCTGATGTTTCCTTACATCTGTGGTTGGCATCTCCAGAGGATCCTCTGAAGATGCCAGCCACAGATGCAGGCAAAATGTTAGGAGAAAATACTAATAGAACATGGCCTCAAAGCCATGAAAACTGACAACAACTTTGGTATTTGTGTTTGGTCACATTCATTGTTTTCCTTTGCCTGATATAAAAAGTGCAGCAAGGAATGGGACAAGAAGAGGAGGCAGAAAAATGAGAGGTAGAAAAAGATGTCCATATGGGGTTGGGAGAAGATGGATTAGATATAGTAAGATAGTGTTCTGTTACCCTGACTCCTGGGGGTTTCCTTTGGGGACACCTTGATTTATTCTAAAAATGCCAAAGTTGGGGAAATTAGTGGAGCATTGGCTTTTAACCTGCAGAGGGCAGAGCAACCCTTAGTGAGATCTTTTAACCCAATATCTATGGAGTCAGATCACAAAAGAACCATGCTAAAAGTTTACTCAAGATATTTTATTAGGAAATGTATTCAAACACACTCAGAGTCAAAGGCTCACACAAAGACTATTGAAATGGAAAGAGCTGAAAATTGATAGGGGAAAAGTGGTGGGAATGTGAGGAGGGGTAATACTGTACCTGTCCAGAAGTCTTCGGCTGGGGAAAAAGACAAGCAGAGAGAAAAACTCAGCATAGAGGAGGGGCTGAGGGGAGCCTAAACCAACAGAATGACAGCCTGCCAGTGAAGTCTGGGAGAACTCCGAAATGGATTCTCAAAAGGGGGTCTAGTTATAGGGCCAAACATGCCTTGGGGGCAGACTCTCTTCCTGGGAAGAATAATGGCCAAAACTGAAGGATGATGAAGGAGTGATAGCTGCCTGATGGCTGCATGATAGTCACATCGGGTTACTGGACCTTGCTTTGATATGCCTTGCTTTGTTCCAAGCATTCTGGGAGGAATCAGACAACCTCCCTGAAGTATTGTTGTGCTGATGGCCCATTATCTGTGCCTATGTGCCTTTCTGAGGTTTCCTATGGAGATGCGATAGGGGAAGTTTTGAGTCTTTGATCTTTTGTCTGATCACTAGCCTGACTGACTACGCACCAACCCAGCCACTCTGGCTCAGATGTATTTTAATATTAAAATTATACTCCCCAGGATGGGGGGTTCTGCTCATGGGGTAAAGCTACCCCAGCCACTCCCATTTGTTGTTATGTGCTATCACATCAACTGGTAAGTCTATTAAAGGCTTTTCTTGGTAAGATTTCTTCATAGGAGGTTTGACCTTGCCTTCCTCCAAAAATGAAAGAGCCCAATGTCACCTCTGAGTTTCTATGGCCCAGAGGGAATTAAAAACCTAGTCTTCTGGAATCCTAGTTCAACACTCATACCAGCACATTGCATTGACTCTCAAGCCACTTCCATACTTCCCTTGAATCACTCCTCCTACCACTCACACTAAGGAGAGAGGATGGTAGAAACGAATGATAGTAATATATTACAAGAAGTATTGAAACTTCACAGAACAAGCATGAATACTAAGGACATCAGTGTGTGAATCTGTATGCAGGTTAGAATCCTTAATTAATCAGAGCAAAGATTTTTTTTGGTGGCGCGTACTACTCCGTGGACAAGATATGCTGGCTGGGGAATTCTGGGAGAGGTATTCCACAAATGCACTTTGTCCAAGCCCCTTAGTGATGAATATTACTGAACAGCAACTTCTGCTAACTTCACAAGGCTATTATGATGAAAACAAGGAAAACACATACACACATGGTTCTGAATGCCTTTGAGGAAGAAGAAGAAACAAATAAGCTGTCTTTAAAAATCTATTCACTCACTGTATAGTTGTCATTCCCATAGTTCTTTTATATCAGCTGCCTTCAGTCATATAATCTCAGTATTCATTTTAGAGTGTTAGAGGCTAGAGAAGTTGTTGTGGCAGTGATGCATTTGCTCATGCAATATGTTGCTTGTGTGAACAAAGGACTCCCTTGAATGAAAAAACATTGGCTTGGTGGAAGTGTGAACGGGCTGTTAGAGCTGGAATTATTTCATCAGAGGGTACAAAACAGAGCCCCCGGTGTAGAAGTAATTTGGCAGTGAATACCCACTGGCAAATACTATGACTCTAATATTGTTGGCTTAGCCGGTAGGTATGTGGGCCTTGCTTTTCCTTCTGGATCTGAATCTCATGAATCCTCACCTGTGAATCTGCCAGCCTGGAAAGTGGCAACTTCGTTGTTCCACAGATTTTCTCTCAGTCTTATTAACGCCTTGGTGTGGCATACAGCCTCATTCATTATTCATAATAACCCAGTGAGAGGGCACCCCGAGACCAGATAAATTCTCACCTAAATGACAACGGCTGACAGAGCCTAGGGTTTTATAGCCCTTCTTCTGCCATAGCAAGGTGCAGTGGGCAAAGGTCCAGAGTGATCTTCCGCTAATGACCAGTGTGATATATGAGTAGTTGCTGATTTACTGACATGGAGTCTACTCAGCTGAGTATCCAGCCTGCTCTCTTTGAGGAACAGAAAAAAAATATTTGACAGGCAATGCACCTTCTCTCTGGAGCAGGGAGCAAATGGGTTAATTCTGAACTGGACGAGTAGTAGCAAAACTACAATCTTCAGGAAGGTCTGATGTATGTGTGTGTGCAAGAGAGAATGAGAGAGAGGGAGGAATCTTGTCAGGTATCTGTAAAATCTGACCATGCTTACAGGCAAATAAGCAACTATGTTTCTTGCTTTGCAAAACCTGCTTCCTTTTGGTCACCCAGAGGGCTGAATAACTGTGACCTCTGAAAGCCTGTACTGTAAATTGCTTTATACGAATCAGCCTTTAGAACCTGAAGTGTATTAACTGTTCTTTCCCTCCCCCCCACAAAGGGAATTGCACTTCTTCAGTATTATTTGAGATAAAAAAAATGTTCTTTCTGTTTAAGCAGTCATGATTAACATAAGGATAAAAGGAGTTATTTATGCATAAACTGACTTAAGGACAAAACCCCTATATCCCTCTTTTTTGTTTTCTACAAGTATTCCTTCTGTTCATCCACTTTTGGAAACTCCTATCTCTATAAGTATAAATATAAATATGAATATAAAGCCCTCCACACTTGTAGGTATTTCACAGATTTGATTATCTGTGAATTTTGTCTACCCCTGCCCCCTACCTCAGGTGCTTCCTGTCTCCCTCCTTTGGTCCTCCTCCTCTTCCACCAGAAGCCACCTGGCCAGTTAGGGATGACTCACAGCACCACATACCCTCGGTCATTGTATCCCTACATTCAAGGAAGGAGATGAGTGAGGGAAAGATGAAGTATATAGGCCACCATGCCAATCCACCTCTTGTTATCCTGATTTCTGGGGGTCCCATGAGGGACACCTAAGTGCGGTCCAAATTACAAAGTTGGGAATTAGTCAAAAGAGCACAAGCTAGCAATACAAGAGGCAGGGCAATGGAGCAAGATCTTTTACCCAATGTCTACGGGGTCAGGCCAAGTCAAGGAGCAAACAGAAGTAAATAATAATTGTTGTTTTTATTAAAGTACAGCCAAACAAGTGTATGCAACACACTCACACAGAGAACTATAGAAATAAAGGTTGGAGCTGGATAGAGGGATTTTTAGAGGAGGTTTTGGTATGGAAGATACTACACCTGTCCTGAAGCCTGGGTAGTCAGAAGAAGAAGTTTGTGGAAATGGAGTTTCTCAGCACATGGGGCTGAAGGGAAGGCTCACCAAACAAAGTGGCAGCAAGGCGGGATGGAAGCCAGGAGCGATCCAAGGAAGCTCTCAAAGGCAAGGGTTTTTATAGGGGAAAATGTGGCCATAGGCTAGTCCGTACTTGGGGACAACAATGAGTTTCGGGATGGAGACAAAACCTCTGAAAGGTCAGTATTTTACATGATTGAGTTAAGACCAAATTGTCAATAGAGTAGCCAGTATGCAAACGCGGAGTGCTTGACAGATGAGTATTCGGCTAGTCAAGCTGCCTGCTCGGGGCAGGGAGTTCCTTGTAAGTAGCGTGCATACATAATGTGGTACTTGCCTTCAGGTTGGCGGGTCAGCTATTTCTGGCCTGCCTGTATTTGTTTGGAATATTACAGCAATTAGCGGCCATGCCTGTATGTGAGCTTGTCCGGGGGCCTCGCAAGCATGTGGAGGAAAAAGGGGTATAGTAGGCCAAATTATTGATATCAAAATGATATCTAATATCCCACAAGTCCGGGCTAGGAACTACAGTAACACCCTTTCCCTTCACCTGGTTTGGACCATAGCTGTCTCTTCTCCCCATCATGCTTCATCTCCCTTCCCCCCCAACATACTTTGATTTTTCCACTTTTGCAGGGGTCCTGCACACTTAACCCTGGTGAATAAGGAGAACTGACTGTAACCTGAAAAACAGAAAATTGGTGAGAAGTGGGGCCCTTTTCACATGGCATCTGTGTATCATGTGATTGCAAAGAGTGATCTGCATGATGCCCTCACAATCATACAAGGCTCCAGGGGCTGGCAGGCAACAATTGCACACCTTTGCATTTTTGGCTTTCAGCCGAAAATGCTACACGATCTCATATTGCTCCCAGGCCCCGAGCACACTTACCTGGCGTGCAGAGTCTTGGGAGCTGGGCCAGTCACACTTCTTGTCTCAGTGCAGCCTGGGAGGGTCCCAGGCTACACTGTGAAAGGAAGAGGTGGGGCTCTTACGTGAGCAGGAAGCTTGCACAGAGCTGAAGAAGCAGGGAAGGGAGAGCCTCTCACAAGAGGCTGCTCACGCAATCACTGCACCCCACCACCGAGAAAGGTAGGATGCAGAAAGGGCCTAGGTGAAGTTGAAAGGTATCAGCCCAGGAGTCCCTAAATATGTGACATTTAAGTGGTCTCGTAATGAAATTACCACAAAATCTGCATTTATCTTGATTTTCAAACCCTCAAACCGCAGCAATCTTGCTCACTCACTCTTTGGGGGTGTAGAAGAAAAAAATAGGTGTGATTCATAGCCCTTGAAGGTCCTGTAGAGGACCAATAAGCCTTCTGCATATCCTAGCAGTGACTCACCTCTGTTCTCAAGCTTTCTGGTAACACAGTACAATGCAGATGCCATCTAATGTGGAACTACCTGGGAATCAATGACATTGGAATCAATTGAACTTATGGCCCCTTTCACACGGCATTTGCCATGCGAAAGGGTGCCTGGAGCGTCGCGCAATTGTGAGGAGCAATTTGCACGAAACTCCCAGGCTGCACTGCAGAAGAGGAGGGGTTCTTATGCGAGCAGGCAGCTCGTGCGGAGCTGAAGAAGCAGGGATGTGAGAACCTCTTGCTGGAGGCTGCTTACGCAATCCCTGCACTCCAGTGCTGGAAAAAGGTAAGGTGCAGAAAGGGCCTGTGTTGGGACAGACCTAAATAGGGTCTTGCTATAAATTATCCCCTAAGGAAATGACCCTCTAAGCTGCCAGCTGGGTTCTGTTTTCCAGCCAGAAACTCTTCATTTGTCACTTTTTCCTTTGTCACTTTGAGATCTGGACCTTTTTGTAGTTTTGGTTCTGCTTTTGTAAAACTTTCATTTCATATAGCTCTTATCTTCATTTATGAATAACTGACAGACCTTTATGTTGAGCTACTGGAGGAGCAGGAGGACGCATAGATCCTGAAAGGGAGGCAGAGAGCTAAGGATTCCAGTTCTCCAAAGTCTAAATAGGGGGTATTGGCTAGGGTCAAAATGATCTAGCAAGATTGGACCAGCAAGACTCTTATGTAGCTGACTGAATGCCAAGAAGTATGAAGGTAGTGGTAATGATTATTACTAAGCCCTCCTGGAAATAATAGAGGCTGTCTGCAATTTGTCCTACTTACTTAGTTGGGAATCAACTGCGCTACTTACTCTGGGGCCCTGGGGGTGGGGGGAGAGGAGAAGGAAGAGTGGTGTTGATAGTTAGAGGTGTATCTAGTGTAAACAGCACCTAGGGTAAGAGTGGACATTGTACCCTTTCTTCTGGGGTTGCTTCTTCTTCCTCTTCCTCCTCCTCCTCTTCCTCCGCTAAATCTTCTGGTATGGCTTTTCCGAGCCCCCTCCCTGGCATTGGCACCCAGGTAACGTGCCCTACTTGCCCCACCCTAGATATGCCTCTGTTGATAGTGGCAATCCTGTTTACCTGCATCTCACCTTCCTATTTTTATTCACTTGTGGTGTTGCAGGGCTGATATGCTAGTATTAGAACATAAAGAAAATGCTTATCCCTTGAGAGAAGCTTTCAGTGGAAGTAGGTGGGTCTAATGTCAAGAGAGGAGCAGTGAATCTGCTCTGTATTTTAGTCTAAACTTTAAAGGAGCTAGTCAAGCTACTGAAACTATTGTGGAGATGCAGTTCTGCACCTTGGGAAATTCAGACTCAGATTCAGTGGGATTCACTGTCCTGCCAGGATTAGAGCCACCAGCTTCCACTGGGATTGATACTGGGGCTTTTCTGAACAGTGGGGATAGGGAACTGCCAAGCTTTGGGCCAAATTTGGACTGCCCAGGAAGGCCTTCACTGAAACCTCTTCCCTTCTAGTCTATTAGAGAAGGAGGAGAAGACTGGATAGCAACTTTCAGTTGAGTTGCTGCCTCAAGTTGGCATTTTTGTTCTACCTTCACGTGTCTCATTTGGAAAAGGTGAATGGGGAGCCAAGTTAGATATATTTGATGGTGTGTGAATGGTGTATCTGTGAATGAATTTAGTCAGGGAAAGGACATGAGGTAGGGACAACAATGAGGTAGCCCCACCCATTACTATCATGTGGTTCCGATGTGCTTGCTTGGAACCAAACCAAATAATTCCTGCTGAATGGAATAGTGCTTTTTGCTGGACAATTTCTCCAGCAAAAGGCTTCTAGTTGGAGTTTGCCATCTTGTTTTCCACCATTTCCATCACTCCTCTTCTTCTTCTTCTTGTTACTTCGGCCCAGGCCTACCCAGTGATAGCACTAGATATCTGTTTTTGATATCAAAATCATTCAGCCTTCCTCTGCCACCCCTCTCCATGTGTTTGTGAGGCCTCCGGACAAGCACGTAAACAGGCGCGGCTGGTAATTGTTGGACATTCCATTCTCCACCTAGGCAGGCAAAACAAAGCCACTCCGTTGCTTCAGGGACCTCCCTGCAAACACCTTCTTGCTTAAGTGCGACTCTAAACAAAGGCGCCTGGCTCTGAGCTGATAGTCTTACAAAGCCAAGCTAAGCACCTTGCATTTGCATACTGGCTACACTATTGTTGATTCTGCGCTAAGCCGATCATGTTAAACTTGACCTTTTCCAAAGCTTTGTCCTGCTCCAAACTCACATTGTTCTCACTGAGTATGGTATGGCCTGCATTCACAATTCACCGTATATAAACCCCCTGATTCCGAGAACACCTCGGATTGCTCCCGAGTTCCAGACCACCTTGCTGCCGTTTTGTCCAGCGAGCTCCCCTCAGCGAACTGCGCTGAGCTTTCTTTCCTGCACCCAACAAACTCTATCTTCAAGTCTCTTCAGGACTACGAGAAAGGTGTCGTATCACCCATTTCCCCCGAAAATCCTTATTTCTAGTTCTTCCGTTAGCTGTGTGGTTGTGGTGTCTTTACTGTTTGTTTGCCTTTTAATAAAAACATCATTTTTGCTATTTTAAAACCTGTCTGACTGCTTGACTGACCTGACCCCGTAGACATTGGGTTGCAAGATCCCTGCTAAGTTTCTCTGCCTCTCGCTAGCTTTAGTGAGTGCTCCAGCTAATTTCCCCACCTTTGCGTTATTGTGTTTTGGTTATTTGGGCGCCCCTCCCAGGACCCCCAGAGAACAGGGTAACATTCTTCTTCTTCACCTGATGCAGCTGTTGGCTGTTAAGACTGGCTTGGTGGACTGGACCAGGAGATGTTACTTAGTTACATATATCTATATATAATTTAAGTAGCTGAAGTAGGATATTGGTGGATATTTACACAAGCACTCTAGTATAAAAATAGGAGCCTAAATTGTGTATTCAAATGTTTAGCATAGGTACCTGAAATAAGTTTGTTTGACAACAATCAATCGATGAATATGTTTCTGTGAATCCTCTTACCTGTAAATGCAGGGCCTTTACAAAAACTCCCTGATTCACTGATGAAATACTCAAGAAACTGAAATTATTTTGTTGATTTTTCAAAAATGTGAGTACTTTATTCAATTTATCTTATTTTCTTTTAAAGCTGACTGAGCCAGTGACTATCCACGTATTTGTGACAGAGTTCTGAGATCTTCTGATATAGGGGGCAATATAAATATTCTAAATGAAAATAAATAAATATTAATTCTGCATAGTAATAAGATTTGTCTTGTTTGAAATGAATGTATGCCTAGGCATTTTTTCTATAGAACTAACAGTTCTATTGTGATGACACATATAGGTCCATATAGGTATACCTATTGAATCAATTGTCCACACTTAGGGAAATCACATCAATTCATTGGGTCTACTCTGGTCAACAGTGATATGAGGATTCAGACTATGATCTCTCATATCTGTCATGTCTTTGTTATCTTTTCTTTAAACGAAAAAAGTTCCAAATACTTTAGTCTTCTCCCTCGTGGAATATTGCTGTCAAACCAAATGGCATTTTTCATTGCTTTTTTTACAACAAGCTTTTCTGTTTCTATGCAGATACCACAATCAGAACTGCACCCAAAATTGCAAGGAAAAGTCCCATAGGTGTATACAAAGCCATTAGGGAACCAACCCCGATTTTATCATTCCATTTCCTACTAATCTCTAAAATAGAACTGCCAATGCTATTGGATACTGAGAACCTGATCCTAGATGTTTTTATTCAATAGAAAATTTTCCTTTGTGAAACAGGTCTCACTCCCAAATATTCATGTATAAGCTTGTAGCCTGTGGACTCAGGGCCTTTCCGCACTACACTGTTATAGTGCTATTATTCCACTTTCAACATCCTGTGGAATTTTGGGGTTTGTAGATTACTGAGGCCAAAGAGCTCTCTGGCTGAGATGCCCCTCCTCTTAATGCCCCTTCCTAAACTGCAAACCCTTTGATTCCATAGGATGTTGAAAGTGGAATAATAGCACTATAACATTGGCCCTTTTCGCATGCAGTTTCTGTTGCGAGACGGCCCCTTGAACGTTGTGTGAATGGGAGCGTCGGTCCGTACGGCGCACTCCCATTCACATGACACTCACGAGCCTAAAGCGGGTTGTGTGCGGATTTTCTTATTTTTGGCTGGGAGCTGAAAATACTGCACAGTTGTGCAATGCTCCAGGGGCCCTCGCGCACTTACCTGCCATGCGGTGCATCGGATGAGCCAGGCTGGTTGCACTTCCTCCCCCAGTGCAGCCTACAGCTCCCAGGCTGCACTGCAGAAGGAAGGGGTGGGGCGCTAGCTTGACGGCCGTGCGACCAGGAAGCGAGCTGCGGGACGAAGGAGCAGGGAAGCGACAGCGTTCCTGCTGAGGCTTTTCACACGAGACGCCCCCCCCCAGCCACGCAAACGGGTAACGTGAGAAAAGGGCCATAGTAGTGCAGAAAGGCCCTTAGTTGCCTGCTGTGTTAAATATGTTGCATGAAGCTGAAGATCCTATCTCTTTTTTTAATACTAAAGTCAGGGGGTATGAGGGTGATGGAACAGCAAGAAGGGCCTCCCCAGGAAGTCTGAAAATACAGACACAATCACATGGATACAGTCTAGATCAGGACTGTGCAGAATTACTTTAGTGTTAAAAATCATGAATTTTTAAATTGCACATTATGTTAGACATTTGACATGGGCCTAAATCTTATTGCTGCTTCCAATTAAAGTAGAGTAATTGAATCTATGGAATTTACCTGTGGGTTGACTCTCGATTTGACAGTTCTTGCAAGGTGTATAATTGGGACTAATCAACCTGATTCTAGCCATTGCGTGTAGCTTAGCCCTGGCAGCTGATATTTGATTTGTATGACCTACTATGAATCTAAGATCTCTTTTCTGGACAACCAGACTCAGTTGAGCCTATCATGGGTGGAGTTCAGAATGTATTAACATATTTTTGATCAGTCAATAAAATATAAACTTAGTAGTAAGGTATTAACTTAATACGCAAATTTTATTTTTTCTGGTATGAGAAAAAGACGATCCTCCTGCTAGAAAGGTGTTGTGGGTGAATGTCAGTGGGCAAATGTTGTGGGAGAGGAAGAGGAAAATAGCCCACTGGTAATTGGACCTTTTCAGAAAGTGCCCGCAGGTTTGCAGACATATACCCATGAGGCCTAGCAACTTGCCTAGCAACTTTAAATGAAGTCACTTCACACAATTATCTCAAGTTATAGCAAACACATTGCTTCCCAGCATGCCTCCCAACAACACTTCTCTGAGGTGATAAGAAAAGTTTCACACTTCGGGGCAATCAAATTATCATATGATAAGTGTAACTTGTGAACTCTCCCCGTGACTCCCAAGGAACAGATTTGTAGTGTGATTGACCAATATGTTGAGCATGCATTTCAGTCTACTTTTCAGAGACAGGGAATAAGTTCCTTTGGTAAACCTGGTTTTCTGAGTATAACATGTGCCACATTTGTGGGGAAGTTTTGGTGGGTTTCAAGCATTAATATTAATTAGTCATATTGTACTGAGCACCAGGAAAAAGGAGGCAGGCAAAAATGGAGTGACCGAGGAGTTCTAAGTAGGTTGTAGGGCTTGGGCAATAGATTCAGCTAAAGGGTGAAGAAAAGAAATATCCAAAGTGCTGGGGGAAAGAAAAGTACAACAAGGCCTATGATTTAGACTAGAACCTTATACCTGCTTACCTGGGAGTAAACCCCACTGAACTCAGTAGTACTGAGTAAACTTTATAGACCTGAACTGTTAATTTCCTAGATTATTATCTATGTGCTGAGAATCCCTCCAGGGCTTAAATGGTAGGATATTACAGGGGGAAATATTCTTCCCTTCTCTGTTTTCTTCATACAATATAAACTAGATAATAAGGTAATATGAGGGAGGTGGTATATTTCTGTTCATATGGGACTCAGAAGCATTTACATTGGGGGATTTAAAAATCAATTTTAGGCAGGTTTCACTGCCTGACTCCAGGGCTTTACCATAAGTCATTTCAGGTTGTCTCTGGCTATATGAGTGGGAGTCAGAAAAAACATCTTCTTTTGTGAGGGAAATACTGCTTTGGTTCAGATTACTAAAGGCAAATGGAGAATTAGTACTAACAAATTCAGTCTTCAGTTTTCAGGGAAAAGTATGCACTTACTGGATGTCTCCTGAGGGTTGATTCATATGTGTAAAGCAGTCACAGAATTCCCACAACTCAATACTGTGTGCTGTATGAGTTTCTGTTTCCTCTGCATTGGTATTTGGCATGAGTGTTGGCTGTTAAAGATATGTGTAGGCCAATGGCCATTCAGTGAACAGGAGCTGTGCTAACTGTGCAAGAGCTAATCCAGGACCAATATCCAATGTGGTTATTTGCAGCCCTTAAGAGAAAACTTTGGAATGCCTCTTGGCCACAGGTATGGATGTGATCTTTGTGCATAATTAACTTATGCCAAAATCTTGCACCATGGACTTTGATGTGTAATTTTATGATGCCAGAACTACACTATTGACACATACAGAGCCATGGAAGAAAATTGTGATAATGCACATGGGGTATCACACAACATATAGGGCACCACAAAAGGTAGGGACTTTTTTTTGACCAGGCAAAGAACACTCATGATGCTCCCTCTGGATTACCAGTTCCCTGTGGATCTATTTGAGTCCATTGCTCTCAAGGGCAGCCTGTCCCACCAAGCAATGGAGTCCATTGCTCCCAAAGGCAGCCTGTCCCACAATATTCATCTGGTGAACATTGGATAACAGCCACATGGATTGCGTTCTTGTGCACTCATTCTGGTGGCACAGCTATAACAATCTCTCCTCCTGAGAATATGACCATTGTGCGTTGCCACAGTTAAAATTCCCCGAAGGGATGACAGACAGAATGTAAAAATCTATTGGGATTTATGCTGTGATTAAGTGCTGAAAGCCAGCAAATTTGTTCCCTGGAGATGATGTAAGTTCTGTGAAAACTATAATTCCAACACTTTTGGTGTATCCAACCTCTACAGTGAAGGTAGGCAACTGGGTGCTTCCATATGTTTTGGACTACAATTCCAATACATTTCATCCAGCTCAAACAATGTACATGACTGATAGGGAATGTAGTACAAAAACTTCTGGAAGGTGCCAGACCATCTAACTCAGTCTAGCAGGTCCTCTGAGTGAGTAGGTTCCATTTTCCCACAGACAGTGGGATTAGTTATTTCAGTACAATCCATCAGGGGCAAATTTAAAGAATCAAGAAGATTTCTTTTTAAGTATTTGGAGAGGTTTGGATAGTAATTCCCCCTCCTTTGCTGTGTTGTTTTCCCCACAGCTCTGTGACTTCTCTCCAGACACATTCAGTGCTGGTATTTTCTCTTAACCACATCAAGAGAACCCCGAAATCCAAACTGCAATACCTTTAGAAACAAGCCACAATAATAGTTGTTGTTTTGCTTGTTCTCACTTTTGCTGGCTTCAGTAACACTGTGAAGTCTTGGCTCCCCAGTCTTCTGCCTTGGGCTAATAGTTTGTAATAAAACTCACTCTCCAAAATGACAAATATAAACGGGGGAAGAATGTCATAAAAGAGAAAGATGAAAACATCTCCCCCCCTTTCCAGTTCCATACTCTCACGTCTCCCTCTGGGGTCTGCTGATTTATCAAGAAACTAGCAAGGCATCCGTGTAACTACCTCAGTGTTGTTCTGTTCTAGCTACCACTTGCTCTTTTCAGCACTACTGAGGTACTATATATCAAAGGAGACTGGCTTCAGAACAATGCTGTGTCGATGTTGGGAATCGATCCGAGAAAACAAGTCACTTCACAGAGCACCACTGTGAGCCCACTCTTCTATGTAACTTATTAACTATATATATGCAAATGTGTATGTGTGCATGTGTAAATTTTCAACATTAGCTGAATCTGCTTCTCTGCTGACCTGGTACGTTCACTACAATGGTATAGCAGAATGAGGACTCACAGGGTCTTTTTGATTAGCAGAGGGTTTGATTTTGCCACCCCTTTCAGCTTCCTTAGCTATAAAGTAGTGTGAATGTGTATGAAGATAATTGCCTTAGCAGCATTATAGATCTATCCCTCTAGCAATGCAAATTAGCCTGGCATGGCTTGGTCTTGAATTCAGGCCCATTAACTTTACAAAAGACCTACTCTTTTTGGAGATGAAAAGTACTAGAACTGATTTATTGACATGGATCAACACAAATTCCTGATGTTTTCTGGGACTCTCCCAGGTCCTATATATATAGACTGTCATGATGAGCACCTGAACTTAAACATATATCATTACACCACAGAAGGTTTACTTCTGCTGCTTCAGGGTTAAGCCTAAAGTATTCTCCTTACTTTTACCAATCCATTCATAAGTTGCAAAGCTGGTGTTATTTCAGGGATTTCTAGGGCAGGTACAAAAAGAGGCAAGACAACCATGGACATACTACTAGCAACATTGGTACTTCCAGGAATCACAGTATGAGGACCCTTTTTGCACCTTACCTTTTTGCGCTGCTGGGTTGGGGTTCTCATGCAAGAAGGCTTGGGAGGAACCCTGCTGCTTCTCTGCTGCTTTGGCTCCGCAGCTCCTTCCTCCTTGTGCGAGTGCCCCGCCTCTTCCGTTCGCAATGCAGCCTGGGACCTCCCAGGCTGCACTGAGGAGATGATGCGTGACTGGCCCGGATCCCGAGACACCACACACCAGGTAAGTGTGTGTGAGGCCCCGGAGCGATGCACGACCACACAGCATTTTAGGCTTTGAGCCAAAAATGAAAAGATGTGTGTGTGGTCCGCGTCAGGCCCTTGAGCATGGTGTAAATGTGAGTGCGTCATGCAGAGCCCTCCTCACATTTACACGACACCCAAGAGGCCCTCTCGCTTCAAAAATTCTGTATGAAAAGAGCCGAGGATAAGAAGTGTTGCAAATTGGATCTTCTTACTGTTTGTTCTTTGGCATTTAGCCACCTACTGCTAATTTTTGTGCCAAATACACACAAAACTGAACCAATTCAAAATGTTGTTGTTATAGGCCTCCCAGTCAACTCTGACATATTACAATCTGATCAGAGGATTTTCTTGGTAAAATTTGTTCAAAAGAGGTTTTGCTACATTTTCTTCTGAACATGAAAGTGCCTGTCTTGCCCAAGATGACCAAGTGGACTTCCATGATGGAGTGGGGATTCTCTGCACCTTACCTTCTCTTGTCATCTTCCAGTTGTAATCCTGGGAGCACCTTTGATGGGAAGGGAGCATGGCAGGAAAGCTTCCCTCCACACCAGACCAGCTCCCTTCGAAAGTGAGCATGAGGAATATATATGCCTCTTTATTCCACAATGCAGCCAGGCTCTTTCCCATGCTGCAGTGGGGTAGAAAGTGCCTCTACAGCCCTTCCACATAGTAGGTAAGTGCAGGAGCATCAAGCAATCAGAAGTCATTGATGGAGAAAATCCATCAATGATTTACCCCGTGATTGTACTGGCTGGCGATACGAGAAGGACGGGACTGTGATGATGTCTTGTGGAAGTGTCATTGCAGTCCCGTTCTTCTCACATCCCCATGCTGGGACACCATCATTGTGTGGAAAGGACCCAACACTCAAACCACTACACCACACTGGCTCTAATTCAAAATGCAGAAGGGCATTTAGCCTTTCTCATCTCACTGTGATTCCTTCAGTTGTCTCTGAGATGTGAGATGTTGTGGAATGCCTTGTTCCAACATCTTTTGCATTCTGGAAGATTGTCTGCATTTTGTTTTAGAAGCTGTAAGCTGTTAAGAGTAATGAGCTGAGGAAATTTTTATCCAAACACACACTTTCTTTTTCTTTTCTGTCAATGGAGATATTGGCTCTGTGTTCTTGAACATTACTTCTGATGCTCAACTCTTCTGATGAAGCCTGTTGTCAGGATCAATACAATGACTGACAGGCAGCACGATCTACACTTTGAAAGGATTCCTGATGAGATGGCATGATAGCTGACTAACATCATGAAGGTGGAGTAGGGGAAATGTTTCTTGCCTTTTTAAAGGCAATTCTCTTCAGGCTTGTGTTTTCTCTCTCTTTTGTTTTCATCCCCAAGCTGAATTTTAAAAAATAAAAATATAAGGGGAAAGTTCAAAACCTCCATTCTCTATGCATACTCCTGATACAGATTGGAGTAGTGTGTGTTTATTCTCAATTTAAAAAAGGCTGTATGATAGATATTTAACATAGCACCATTTCACACCACTTAATTATACTATAATGCTGCTTTGACTGCCATGGCATCCTAGGGTCTGTTGTTTTGGTAAGCACTTGTGTACTCTGGCTGAGAATTCTAAGTTGCCCTCCCTAAACTAAAAATCCCTAGATGCCTTAGATTGAACAATGGAAATTAAAGTAAAGTCATAGTGTGAAGATTGTGTAGTATGAAAGGGCCCATAGTGTAAACTTTAATGCTAAGACTGAACACCTGTAAGGCTTAATGTTTGGGGAACATAGGATTGAAAAGTTAGAAGACTGCATGGTGGTTTGTTAGTTTGTTTTTTTACATGTTTTCAGTCTATAGTGAGATGGAGTTGATCCCTCAAGAGCTGTTTGAGATCTTTTGGGAGTATAACCACACTGGCCCAGGTTTGGACTGAAAGAGAACCAGAAGAAGCCAGAAACATCCAGCAAACTGCCTGTGAATGAGAGACTGAGTCTCAGGATAAAGAAGGCTGTACAAATAACTCTTTGTCAAAACAAAACAAAAATGGGGCAAATTATAGAATAAAAGCTTCTTTTACTTTAGTTCAACAAATTAACCCAAATTAGCCAAGTATGCCATACAAATATTTCATGTTGGGCTAATATGTGGACTAGAAGTCTTTTAAAATACATCCAGAAACTCAGTTTTAATTTCATACTTGAGTCTGGATTGAACATTCTAGTGAAAATTGTTCAGCATACTGATTTGTCCCATATCCATTTGTCCTCCTAGCCACCCAAAACACCAAGTCAAATTCATGTATGGTGTATTTAACAAATCATAACTTCTACCATAGTACCTGAATGGGAACATCTCCATTTTCAAGACAACAGATGCTATGGCTGCATGTGTCTTGGTTGAGTGTTGCTCATGGTACTGCTCGTCTTGAGATTATACCCAAGGTCAGCCTGTTCACATGAGAAGAATCCCTGAGAAACTTGCTGTAACAACTTTCCCCACTTTGATATCCTCCAGACAGATCATCCCTAGGCAACAGACCTAGGATTTCTCTCTACTACCAGAAACACGCCTGTGTTTTGTTTCCCCTCCCCTCTCCATCTGGGAGTGCCAGCTTAATGCCAACTATTTTGATTCATTTGGACATTGAAGTACTTCAGAAAGTCTTATGCACTCTGCCAAAAGATTAACACTGAGAGAGTAATGTGGAGCAGCTGTTCTAGAGAAAGCTGGATCTTTGTAGAAACAAACTAAAAAAAGCTGAGACACAAATGACAGATTATTTATTTGTTACATGTACCACAGCATTTGAGTGTTGGACTACAACTCTGGAGATCAGGCTTTGAATCCTTGCTCAGCCATGGAAACCCACTGGGTGACATTGGGCAGGTCACATTCTCTCAGCCTCAGAGGAAGGCAAAAGAAACCCCCCTCTGAACAATTCTTGACAAAAGGTTCCATTCAGTGTTGTTTTAGTGTCTGTTGAGGTATTAGGTATAGGGAGTCTCCTTCCAGAGCCTGGAAGAATAATTATTTTGTGGGGGGACTGGAACTCCCAGAATCTCGCAGACACTATGATCAAAGACTCCCAGGGATTTTGGGAGTGCAGTTGTTGGAGGTTGTTTATGCCAGAGGGTAAAGGAGGTCAGAGCCCCCCCCAGCCTGGTTCTGAAGACCCATAAAACCAGGCATTAGGAAGCAGTTTGCTCTATGCAGCATAGCCAGCCATTGTTAGTAGTTGTGTGGCTGAGGCTTTCATTGCTTCCAGTTTCTCATCTAGGGAAAGGGGAGACAGTTTTGTTAGTTCATCATCAACACATCCTCCGTGGGGTGCTTGTTCAGGGAGCGGCATGGAGATACGACTGCAATCATATGTTTATTCTTCAGTGACAAGGTGCAATCACCTCAAGCAGCAAGATAGCTTGGCCCACCCAGTTGGATGAGAGGCTGGAGGGGGAAGTTAGAATAGTGTCTATAAATAAAGTTGGCAACCATGTAGAATGCATGGAGGAATTCCATGCTGTAGTAAACTATAGCATTGGGATGGTAAGGAAAAATCTCCTTCCAGCCTAATTAGGTTAGATTCAATCTGATACGAAGCTCTCAGGCTGTATTTAAGTATGGTGTACTCTATCATGAATTCTTAGCTGCCTCAACACAGACTGCAGCTAGAATGTTTTGTGTGTGTGTTTTGTACTACATTTTCTGTTGTTGCTAGAGGCCCTGAAAAAAAAAAACTCAGATAATGAAAATCTCTATTCAATACTGCCTGCTGGGCATTTAACAAGGGTTCTTGTAAAAGGAGCCAGTACAAGTACGTACATGAATAAAAAGTGCAGGGGCCAACACAGCATCACAGGCTGCCAAGTAGCCAACTGAAGGTAGCCTGAGACAAACAGAAACAAGTAGACAATGACTCTTAGTGCCTCAAGGCATTGCTTCAAAAGGTGTCAACACCAATTAAATTGTAAAGGCTCTGTCAGCTTCTGAAAACTTACCCAGACAGGGACAAGACAGGACAGAATCAAAGCACGGTTTTGTGTATTTCACAGTACATGAATGGCTTTGTGATCCTGATGAGATCCTCTAAAAACTAGGGCTGTGCTTGAACGTGAAAGGAAGCTGAATCTAAGCAGCACAGAAGGATAGTTTTCCCCACCCTTCCCTCTTAGTGAAAACTTGGTGGAACTTTTTCCTGGAAATCAATAAGCATAAACATAAACAGCAGACTGGGAAAAAGAACAAACCAAATTTGGTGAAGGCTGGTATCCATGTAAGAATGTTAACAATCTCAGGCAAACTGTATGAAAGTCAGAAAAACTCCAGAGATACACTCCTTATTACCGACATGCATTTTAAAGTGAGGTAGCCATGTTAGTTGTTTTGGTTACAGAAAATTAATTTTAGCATAGGCTTTCACAGTTACAGCCTGTTTGTCCAAGAGAATAGGCATCAAAAAGTGGGATGCTGAACTTATGCTGAACAAAAATAAATAAATAAAAAATTAGTCTTTAAGGTTCTAATATATAAATTCCTTCTTTTTACATTTGCAAACATCTAAATGCTATTGTTATCCTCCACAGCTGTCCTTCTGAAAAATGTAGAAAGTTTGCTGGTCTTCAGGTATTCACACAGTTCAGCCAGATTTGTAAGCATTCTCTACGGTCTGAACACAGACTAGGTATGTCCTATGTATTATGTCCTGTGGTCAAGACCCAGTTCGATGAAGGTCTGGAAGAATGAAAGCTGCAGGTCAGACAAAAGTTCAAAGGAGCTTTTTCAAAGAACAGCCATTTGGGTTAGACGACAGAGTTGTACCCACATGCCATCTCATTGCTGTTGCACAGTCTGGGAAAAGCATTGCATAAGGAGAAGTTGGAAACCTCCCTGTGAAATACCCAATAAAAGACTGGGACCATTTCTGTGTGACATTACTGCACTGTGATGGAGATGTGTTGTTGGCAGTCTGCATGTTGTGCTTTTGCACGATGTCATCACAGTAGAGTTTCCAATGCATTTCCACCCATTGCAATCACAGGATAAAAAATCCATTAATGGCCTGCAATTGTGTAACGCTCCTGTCACTGGTGGCTATGCAGAAAGGGAGGAAATGTGATTAGGCACTTCTTTCCCAGTGCAGTATAGGAAGTGGGTGGCTGCACTGTGGAAGGAGGGCACGTGTCACTCGTGCTACCCTTCCACAGGCAGTCAGCTGGGTGCAGAGGAAAGCATTAACACTGTACTCCCATCCTGGCAGTGGCACTTCTGGGATCGCAATGGGATGATGACAAAGATGGGTAAGGTGTGGAAATGGCCTGAAACTGGCATAACCTTCAGTTAGTACTAGCATAAGGTACTCAGAGGATTGTAATCTATGTTTACCTCTTTGACTAAGGGGATAGTGAGGGGAATGCTTCTTCTCCCAATAAAAGTGAAATAACAAAACTCAGGGGGAAAAAAGAAAGGTTTCTCCATGTGTTCTCAATTCAGAGACCCTGCAGTTTCTGGAGCAGAGATGAATTTGGTGGTTCAGTATTAGTGGCCACATCATTTCCTCAACAAAGCCCAGAAATCAGTGGAAGCTGCTTTCAGTGGTCCAACTAGCACTATATTGCCGATGCTGTCTGCAACAGCTCTCCTCAGGCAGACATTTATGGATCATCTGTGTTGAGTTATCCTTGCAGGGCAGTATTAAAAATAATTGTCCTTCACTGTTCTCCCCTTTTTATAATTTAGAAATTCTAGCAAAGACCTTGTTTCCTGAAGAGGAGAAGAAGAAACAAAACATGCATTGCCATTCATTTTGGAATGTAACTTCCCCACTCGCATTTATCTGACAAGTACCAGCAGATATCATCGCCTGGTGAGCTTATGGTGGAGCAAATGTTTTGTCTGTAGAAAGGCACTGGATGCTGTCTTTAGGGGGCCCTGTTAAAGCAACACAGGCAATAGAACTTTGCCTGAGATGTTGGAGAACTGCAGCAAGTCTTGAAGAATTTTTTCCCTAACATGGCTTCCTCCACTATTTTGGACTACAGCTCTAATCATGCCCAGGAATTGATCACATTGGCCATGGCTAATGAGAATTCTAGTCCAGAACACCTACAGGTTGAGGGATGTAGAGTGGATCCAGTAAAAAACAGTTTTGGTTTAGCAGAAATTTGATTTAAACAAAACTTGGTGTCCAACACATTGTATTTCTATCTTATTTTCATGTAGCCTTCTCCAATCTGGGTTATTTGTTTCTTTGTTGTTGCCGTTGTTGTTGTTGTGTGCCTTCATGTAATTTCTGGCATGCTGTGCCTAAGGTAGCTCTATCATGGTATTTTCTTGGCAAGATTTGTTCAGAGAGATTTGTCCTTGCCTTCCTCAAAAGTTGAGAGAGTGAGATTTGCCCAGCGTCACCTAAAGGATTTCCATGGCTGAGTGGGGATTTAAATCTAGACTTGGAGACTAGGTCTCCAAGGGTCCTAATCCAAAACTGAAATCACTACACTGCATTGTCTGTCTGTACCACATTGGTTTCCTCTCCAATCTTGTACTCATCAGAAGTGTTGAGCTACAATTTGCCTTATCCCTGGCTATTGGCTGTGCTAACTGAGGCTAATGGAAGAAGCAGGTCAAAATATCTAAAGGGACAGAGGTGGGGGAGGCCTGTTTTAGAGAGCTTTATTCTCTTACAACCGCCCTCCAAGGTGGGTGAAGATTTTCAAATTCCTATAAGGTCAAATAAAGTAGCTCTTTCCTTTTCTCTAATTTTGCATTTTATGGAGGAAATCTCAAATATTTTGTCAAAGCTTTAGATCTTACCCTAGTTAGCATCCTAGAGGCACTATCATAATATGAATTAATAATATATGTACCACTTCCTTCTGAGCTTAATAACAAGCAAGCATTTCAAAGTCATTCATCACTGCATTAGGGGTTCTCTGTTGGCAGAAAGCTTTGTTGTAGAGGTTTGTTTTATTCTGCTAATAAGTCTGCATAAATCTGAACACGTAACATCTGTATCTAAAAGCCACGTTCCTGCCAGCTAGAATTATGACAGTGTGACAAAAATTAAAAATTTAAATTCTGGTTTTGTTGTAGAAGAAAAGGTTGGTATCCAAAAATATAACTGTAACTTGTACAGGATATAGTGTTTTTTTTTCTTAAATGCTTTTGTTTGTAAATGAAACTTGTAGAATGTGAGCATAAAGATGTCCTTCTTACCCTTTCTCAACCCCAAAGAGGCCATGAAACTCCCAGAGTCCAGCACTCCATTCCTTATTCACTTTGACTCACTCAGTGCCAGACTTGCTAGGTTCCACAGACATTACAAGCCTCATGTCTGGACAGTTAATTGATTTTAAAAAAGCAAAAACATAACACAGTACACACACACACACACACACACACACATTTCTACCCATTGGACTAAATACCCTAAAGGCACGAGATCCCATTTGATCTTGGAAGCTAAGCAGGATCAGCTCTGGTTAGTACTTGGCAGTTTCCCAACAAGTATCAGGCTGTAGGCTATATTTCAGAGGAAGAAACTGGCAAAACCACCTCTGAATATTTCTTGCCTGAGAAAACTCTATGGCCGTTTTTGCATGGCATCTTCCATGCGAAAGGGCACCTGGAGCATCGCACGATTGTGAGGAGAGATCTGCATGACACACACAATCGCTTGATGCTCCAGGGCCGGCAGGTGCTGATCATGCACCTTTTCATTTTTGTCTAGAAGCCGAAAAAGGTATGCGCTCCCAGGCCCCACGTGCACTGGTGTGCGGAGCCTCCAGAGTTGCACCAGTCATGCTCCCTGCCCCAGCGCAGCCTGGGAAACTCCCAGGCTGTGCTGCAGAAGTAAGAGGCAGGGCTTTCGCGTGAGCAGGCAACAGAGCTGAAGGACCCCGGACATGAGAACTTCTTGCCAGAGGCTGCTTGCGCGATCCCCGCACCCCAGCACCGGAAGAAGGTATGGTGCAGAAAGGGCCTATGAAACACACACACACAGGCACCAAAGGGCATTTTTCTCCTATTGGAAATAGCGAAACTGGGGTATAGCTTCAGGCTTGGAGGGGAAGAAGATGAGAGCATTTCCTCCAAATAAGAATTCCACCCCCATGAAATTTTCCTTCTGTTTCCAAATTTCTAGCAGTGTATAAAATCATAGAGTTTTAGAGTTTAAAGGGAGCACAGTGGCCATCTAGTCCAACCTCTTGCCAAGTAGGAATACACAAACACAGTGATTGCAGTAAATCAAAACTCCAGCTGAGCATTTAAAAATAGAGTTTAGGCATCCAAAGGGAAAAAAAATTACCATGAAAATGTGAACATAGCAAATACAAGAGTTCTAGGTATGAACAATTTTCAGTGTCTCATCACGCCTTACCTTTTAACGCTGCTGGGTTGGGGTTTTCGCATGAGAAGGCTTGGAAGGACCGCTCTTGCAAGCCTCCTGCTTCAGCTCCGCAGCTCCTTCCTGCTCATGCGAGTGCCCCACCCACACCCCTTCCTTCCTTCAGCAGTGCAGCCTGGGAGTTGTAGGCTGCGCTGGGGCAGGAAGTGCGACTGGCGCAGCTCAGGAGGCTTTGCATGGCAGGTGAGTATGCCCCAGGCCCCTGAGCAATGTGTGAGCATGGAGCATTTTCAACTTGAAGCCAAAAATGAAAAAATCCATGCCCACTTTGTGTCAGGCTCTTGAGCGTTGCATAAGTGTGAGTGTGTCATGCAGATTGCTCCTCACATTGCTCAAGAGGCCCTCTCACTTCCAAAATGCCATGTGAAAAGGGCCTCAGTGTCTGACTCTGAAATAATACATGAAGGAAAATTTCAAGGGGGAGGGCAGATTTCCTATTTGCAGGGGCAATGCACTTATTTTGCTCCCCTGTAGCTACACTCTTGGCATTTTCAATCAGTCAGCAATAGGAGGAAAGGGATAGGTTCCCACTTCTGAATACATGCCCCATGGCTGTTTATAAGAATTAAAAAGAAGTGCTACCTGTGATGTTAACCTATGCGTCTAATGACACATAAAGTTGCCAGCTTTATGTTTCCCACTGTAACTGTGCATTGTGCATATAGGAAAGGATGTCGCAAGGTCAAGGCAAGCTATACTGCTCTGATAGCTCTGCATGGCTGATGGGTGTCTTCCACAGGAAAAAGCTTGTTGATTTCTGGATGCTGACTGTGCACAGAGGCCTACGTGCCTAGGCTCTCTGCCTGCAGATATCCTTGCCTGATACAGAAACAATGAGATGAGGGAAGTTCATTGGTTGCAGACATGGACCGTGGAACAGGAGGAAAGGCTCAAGCCTTGGGACCTTGGCCCTTTTAGCATGGCATTTTCCAAGCGAAAGGGTGCCTGGAGCGTCGTGTGATTGTGAGGAGCGATCTGCACGATGCACTCACAATCGTGCAATGCTCCAGGGGCTGGCAGGCACTGATTGTGCACCTTTTCATTTTTGGCTAGAAGCTGAAAATGGTGTGTGATTGCACATTGCTGCTGGGCCCTGTGCACACTTACCTGGCATGCGGAGCCTCCTAAGCCGCGCTGGTCATGCTTCCTGCCCTAGCGCAGCCTGGGAAACTCCCAGGCTGGTGCTGTGGAAGGAAGGGGCGGGGCTTTCACGTAATCAGGCAGCTTGTGTGGAGCCAAAAGACCCTGGATGCGAGAGCCTCTCGCCAGAGGCTGCTTGTGTGATCCCTGCACCCCAGTGCTGGAAGAAGGTAAGGTGCGGAAAGGGCCCCTGTGCTAAGCCTTGGGACTTTGATACTTGAGGGAGCATCTGAGTTCCTAAACATGTTCAGGCAAAACTGTGCTACCAAGACTCCTATGTAGTTGAGCCCTGTCAGGAATTATCAATCAGAAATGTAGTAGATGATCCTATTTTGCTATTGTATTCATAGTACTGAGATTGTTACCATCTTTAGCTAAATGATCACATCAATGGTTGTTTTAACAAAAGGTATTGTGTTTTCATTCTTTTGTAGAAACATATCTGCAGGTTGTTACCCTGACTTCTGGGGGTCCCCTGGGACACACCTTGATTCACTCCAAAAATGCAAAGACTGGGGGAATTAGCGGAGCACTGGCCTTGGCAGAATGAAGGGCAGGATAACCCAGTGAGACCTTCAACCCAATTTTTACCACATAAAAACCAGCCAAAGATTAAAAAGTAAGATAAAATGTGTTTTTATTGGGAGAATTCATTTGTGCATGCACACAAGATACATACCGTCAAGCATTCACACAAGAGCGAACTGAAGGAGAAATGGAGGGAAAAAAATTAAGGATAGAGAGGCTGAGGGTTTTGGGGGTTATATAGTTACCATTCCAAAAGAGTAGTGAAGAGCTTGAAATGTGATGAAGGCCATTTCCGCATGGGGCGAGGGAATCGCTCTGTGACGCTACTCACTGGACTTTTGGGCTCCCCAGTCTGGTCTACGCTTCTCCGTAGCAGTCCGTGGCTGCCACTCCACACTGCTCCGGGGATGAAAATGGCAGCTGAAAATGGCAGCTGAAAATGGCGGCTTCAGGTTGGTCGAGGGTCTCAACCAACCGCTGAGGCTCGCCAGCCTAAAGCCCGCCCCCAGCAGATCGCAGGTTCGCACCAATGCAAGCCTGCGAATCTGCATATGGCAGCAGGCTCGCAGTGGCGCATTTCATGCTTTTGAAAGACCTGTTTTTAGTGGTCTTTCAAAAGCATGCTGGATGACCACTTGGGGTCGTTCAGGAGCGGGCTGGACTGCAGATCTACGTTAAGTAGGTCCAACCCAGTCTGGTCCCAGGTGCAGACGTCTTCCCTGGAGGATGCTCTGCCCCGTTTAAAAACCCCCATGTGGAAATGGCTTTAGACTTCTGTCTAAGGACAGACAGATCAGGATTCAGAGTGACATAGTGGAGTCTTGCATTTCATCTGACTGCCACTGACTTCTCAAACCCAAGGGTTTATATACTCTCTTTTCCTCCTTGAAGGGGTGTGAGTTGATTGCTCTCCCAGCCTAGTGGACAATGGGAATTGCAACACAGGCAATGGGGTCTGGAATGGACTGATTTGTTTCATTGTCTTGGTTGAGAAGGGGTTTCTGGGCCAACTGCAGTAGGATATGCATACAGTAGGGGTCCTGGGAACCTTATTGTTTTCTGATGTTGACAGTTGATAGGATTAGCTCAGAACCATTAAGTCAGGCTTTCTTGGCTAAGGTCAGAGAACTTTTGACCTGGCTATGCTGAGGTCACCTCTGACCTACTCCCAGCAAATGTCCCTTTCTACATGGCCTTGCCAGCCATAAGTATAATTTATATTTTATACCAACACATCTGCCAATTAATATATTTTGCCAATTAGATCATATCAAAGCATGGAGGTGTACAGCCTAAACTGGTCAAGTGGCTATGTCCCCACACACAGACGGATAGGATCATCTGCTGAGATCCACTGGGGTCCTCTCAAAATGTAGTCATTTTGTGTTTGGCTATGGAGTGGTGCTTTGGTTGTTGTGGAGATAGGAGCAGAATACCAGTGTCCACAACAACAACAACAAAAAGACATACACAGATGTGTATCGGACCTAAACTTGCACATGCTACTAGTAAGATTGAAGTCTGTACTATTGCATCATTTATTCAGCTGTTTTTGCCTTATGTTCTACCTGAAAGGCTAAAATAAATCCATTTAAAAATGATAACCTCAACATTTTCAATAAGCTGAAGACATCCTCCTAAACTCACTGTTCCAGTTAATTCAAGAAGCCTCCTTCTGGTTTGCCCAGTTCTGTAACTACTGCCCAGTTCCGAACATTTCCTTTTCAGTTTGAGAATGTGAATGTGGCAAAGCTGCAGAAGCTCTTGGAGGATAGAGATTCTGTAGACCTGTTTGAATCTTGGTACAGGCTTGCTCTGGGGATTTTTAAAATAAAAAAATGGGCTGGCATCCTGTTCATGAATTACAATGTTGTAAGTCAGACTTATGCGATCACAAGTCAATTTTTGGTTTATTGCAGAGGTTGGAATAGTGTTACAATCACACAGCGACCAAATCTTCTAAACCTACCTTGTGAGATGTGCCCCCCCCTCAAATAATCATTTCCATGTTGTCAGAGAGCAGGGGGTTCAGTGGGATGCATTTAGCTATTTACCTGTAGGTGTATGCTCTGCAAGGATGTAAAGTCTAGGGATGTCACAAGGACCCCTGGAAATCTTGCAGATGCCTCTCACAGTGTATTTGTTGGGATTGGCAATGTTTGCATGCTTAATTAACTGGCTAGTTAGTGGTGATGTTGACTCAAATCGATTGACTTGGACTCAAGTCAGACTTAAGTCACCTCAGTGACTCGACTTGGACTTGACTCAACAAAAATTACACACTGATTTGACTCAAATTGAGACGTGCATATTTTTAGTGAATGACTTGCTGCCCTTGGTTCAGTAACATAAAACATTCATCCAAAAACCTTACAACTTACTGGTCACATGATGATCAGTCTTAAGGCCAAAGTGTGGACACATTTCTCAAAGGGAACAGCAAATGAGTTAGGCAATGGGCTTGAGGTGGGGTTGAGATCTGCTCACCAGTCTGTCCCTGCTACATATAGGAGGAGCTTTCTGAAAAATTTCCTAAAAACAGAAGGCAAGCCTTAATCCAGAGTGCAGGGAACATATCTGATAGGGGAATAGAAAATGTGTTAGGCAATGGGCTTGAGGAGGAAGGAACCTTCTTTCTAAAGCTCTTGAAGCTTCAGTAATGGAGAATAAGAAAGATTTTGTTCCTGACTTCAAAACTTCAAGCTTTGCGAATGGGAAGTGAGAAGATTCCTATTCCCCAGTTCTGAAGCTGTTGATGGCAAAACAGGGCTGACTCTATTTAACTTGTTAAAACTGACTTTATTTGACTCCATCCAGAAATTCTAGAATACACGTTGGGTTATAAAGTTGGCTCCAGAATTGAGACTTGACTGGAAAGTATCTTACAAGGATTTGAGACTTGACTTGAGACTGACTTGAGACTTGGAGTAAAAGACTTATATACATCACTGCTAGTTAGTTTGCATGCCTACTGTAGGCATAGAGGGGACTGCCTAGAGTAAACTTCCTGTTGTTTGGTCAATACACACTTCCCCTTGCATGTTCTCTTCCTCTTCCTCTGTTGTCTTTGCCTTTTGTCCTGAAAGCATGCTCTGAGATCTCCTAACAGGGATTATTTTCAGTAAGCATATGAGTGCCTAATTTAGTCTTACTTTCTTCAAGAATTGAACTAGTGTAGACTATGCACAAGATTTTGTGAGTTAACTTTTCATATTTTTAACCAAATGGTTTGTATTTATTTTGAGTTAGATTAAGTGTGTCTGGGGTGGAGATGATGAAGTGGCACTGGTGATTTGTTCAACTTCTGTCTGTGCATTACAGAATACTCTGCTGGTTGGGAGACTTATTACTAAAAATCTCTCAATTCCCTAACAGTATTCAGCAACAGGACAATAGTTGGTTATCCCTCCCCTCTCTCCAATAACATGGAAATAGCCGTGTGTGTGTGTATGGGTATTGCTTACAAGCTGGGTGTTTTAGAAGTAGCATTGGGATACATAGCTATGGAGATGTAGCTCTAAGATGTCTGTTACATTTCAGGATCTTGTATGTGGTATATGAATGTTGTAAATAAAATATTACTTTAAAAAAATAAAGAAAAGACAGATTGTTTTTTCAACAGCCACTGTATCACAGATAAAAACAGGGTCATACTTGTGTATGTGAATCAACCCCTGGCTGAGATCCTAGATGCTACATTGTAGTGTAAATAATTGTTAGTAGAGTTCCTTTCTGCTTCAATTATGCAGTCTTTATACTGGGTACTGCTGTAGCACAGCCAGTGTGAATCACTTCTAAATGCACATGGCTGAAACCAAACTGCACAATTGCAATGCACAATGCATTGGTGTGTGTTTCTCATTGGATCTGTGCACACTCCATAGTGGGGCTCCAAGCTTCATTACAGAAGCCCATTATGGATTGTGTACACTCCGTGCGATGCACATTCATATGTACTCTTTCATAGAAACCTCTGCTTCCATCCCTGTCAGCTGGTTACAGCTGTTGCACAATGTACAACAAAATCCCTCCATATACCTAATGCAACCTATGCATTTGTATGTCACTAACTGGATGCTGGCTTTATTCTGCCATCAAGAATAAAGTTCTTGATCAAGAACTGTGGACTTCTCGCCTCTGGAAATTCTTTGCCTTTACATGTGGAAAGAGAAATGGGAATAGGAGGGAGGACTATTTCTCCATATTCCTCCAGGAGGCGACATTTGCCAACACTTTCTCAGGCATAAAATTTCATACTAGCTTTATTTACTTAAAAAAACAACAACTATTTACCAGTAATAGAAGAAGCATGCAGTTTTTCCTAACACATTTTAGGAGATGTGTGCCTACACCCCAGTGTCAGTCCAGGCTATTCTCTGTGTGTGGTAGTGGTGGAATGGCAGTCCCCTTCCAGAACTGCTGAATGATGGGTCACCATTCTACTAAGTAGCCTCTTTTACTAGGTTAATGGTGTGGGGAACCTCAAAAAAAAAAGTCTTGTGAGACATTTTGGTTCAGCAATAGCCCTGATGAAGGCTGTGTAGCACCCTTGTGTTCATCTTCATGTATGCATGTAACTGTGCCAAGACTTATGCCTTGTGCAGAGAGTGGACTTCCTGAGACTTGAAGAGCACAGCTGAAATCTGAAAAATAAGAACCTTGGTATCTGTATTTCTGAATGTGTACAGTTGTAAATGTTTAAAAAGGCAAAACTGAGGGATGGATGTCAGCAAACCATCTCATCTAGAGCAAGTGAAAAAACCAACCCTTTCCCACCCCCAAACAGTTTTAAACTCTGTGCTCACTTGCTTAGAAGCTCGCTGTCTAGTACATGCTCACAGGAACTGTCATCTTGATTGCTGCTTCACACGTTCCACAATTAAGTACATGTTTTCTTGCTGTCAGTGACCTGGCATATCCTTTTTGCTCTTTTTATCATACAGCAGCCACGGAAGAATGCCAGATGATTCTTCGTGTGAGTAGAATGAGGGCGGGGGGAATGCATATGAAAACATATTGGTTTTCTAGGTAATTCCTGCTTCACTGCAGCCCATGATAACATCAAACAAAAGGGCTTTTAAAAAATAAAGTAGAATAAATTGGGCAGGACCTTCATGTGAAGGAAATACAACCTACCATTTTGTCTATGTGCCAGCAATGCATTCCACCCTGCCTGCAGAGAAGCAGCTATCATGTAGCATTGTGTACATCAATACCTGGCAAGAATAGAGAAGCAGGGGGAGGTGGAAGGACATGGAACATCCTCACAACACAGACAATAATAGTCCCTTCCACACATTCCCCTGATTTTCTTTTCTTTTTTTTAAAAAAAGAAATTATTTAAATTTCTTTTCATGTAACACAAACATTGCTCTGACTTGGCAACACTAATAGGAGAGAAGGATATATATCTGCTATTCACACACACACACACACACACAGCTGTGTGTGTATACACACACACACACACACACACATACAGGAGTGTTCCTCAAGCTTCATTAAAAAGAAAATGGAGCCTCTGGCTTGCCAGCTTGATTGTGACTCTCCATGGTTACCTGTCATTCAAAGACATCTAGTTCTGAGGAATGCTAATTGGCCCTGTTAAAGCAGTGATAATTGAACTATGAAGACAGGCAGCAGAAAGAGCTTGGGCTGCAACACTGTCTGGCCTTTTCAGTGTTGTTCAGAAAAACTGATGAAAAAGCAGAGAGAAAAAACTGCCGCAGGGAGGGCAACTTTTCATTTGGGCTTTGGAGTTGTTTACCAGAATTTGCCCTCCTGATAACTAGTCAGGCGCAGCTTTCTTGCATAAGCGGGTTAGTTAGATTAAGAAGCACAGTGCCATAACTTCTTTGCAATATCAGGGTTTCTAGAATATGTGAAGGATTCATTGTCAGATAGGTGAACATTTACACACGGTTCCCAAGAATTGCATTAGGACTCGGCAGTCCAAAGGCTTTATACTGCAGACCAGTCACAGGGAGTAATATTGCACACTCCTGAGGTGTGTCCATAATTTATAATTATAGCACTTGACACCATTTTAATTGTCACAATTCCATCCTAAGAGCTGAGAGGCTGTTGTTCAGGCTAGGACTTTGCCAAACTACAAATCTTAGGATGCCATAGGAAGGAGTTGATAAAGTGGCATCAGAATACTATAACTGTACAGTGTGAGCACATCTATTGTTCCTTCTGTCCCCAAAGAAGCTCAGACGAACATACATAGCTCAGAGCAGGCTGCCAGGTTAGGGACAACCTCAGATCTCTAGCATGTTGCTTAAGCCCTCCACTGAGTCTCTGACAACAATAGAGATAAGCACACTCAGATTATTTTCACTACACCAGTTATCATCAGCTGGGCTTCAAATCCCTTGGATGAAAAAGAAGAATTTCAAGATTAGGAGGCTGGTTTCTGTACTGCTGAGCTGGGCAGAAAGTAGATTGGAATCTAGTCGTAGATCTCTGGTTGATTTGCAGTGGCTCAGCAAGTGTTTCCTGTCTCTCCCAAAAGGAATTAAGGGGTGTTTTGCATATTGTTCAAAAGAAGCACACCTGGATTTTCTTGAGTATAAACCAGGAACCCAGTTCAAGGTTTGTGATGATTTATGTAGGCAATGCCTATAAGTACATGCCTAACCCTTGACTGTGTAGCACTAGCAATAATTGTTGCTTGCCTGGTATGCCTGTGTTACGGCTGGCATGTTTTTTCTTCCAAAGAAAACACTGAGAATATAAGCTAAGCAGTATCAAGCTTTATGTTGGTTTAAAGAAGAAGGAGGCAACTAATGTCTAGATAGACAAGTGACTTAAGACTGCTGTTCTGTGCAGATGTTCTTTCATGAAGGAAAGTGCTGCTGAATTCAGTGGCAATTTTAAGTACATGAGCATGTGGCCAGGCTGCACATTTTGTGTGGCAAGTCCTGCAATAAAAGGTAGCCTTGAAAGCAACATGACAAGTGGTGTGATTTTCATAAAGCTGTCCTTGAAAACTATTTGGAAGCTAAAGCTAATGAAAAAATGTGGCATGTTTTGGGGTGTGCATATAATGCTGCTCTTATAATATCTGCAATAGCTTCCAATTTGCTTCCCACACCAGTTCAGGGTGCTGGTTTTGAGCTACAAAGCCCTACATGGCCAGTGCCTTTCTGGTAGCAGCACCCTGACGATTGAATTCTCTCCCAAAGGAGGTCAGGTTGGCCCTATCCTTCTGAGTTTCCAGCAAGGAACGAAAACTGTGTTATTTTGGCTGGACTTTGGTCCTTAAAACTAGGAATGGTGGCTCTTTTTTAAAAAAAAATATGTGTATTTTCAAAGATGAGTTTTTAGTCTTGAGTGCTTTAGTCTTCTTTTTACTATTTTAAATGTGCTTATCTATCATCTGAGGACCACAGGGGTGAAAGGTGACAAATAAGTGGATCCCCCATATCTGTGACCTCTGGATCTTTGATTTCCAGTGACTGCAGAGCATTGTACCCTATAAAGAAAATGACAATTATGTGAATGCAGATACGCTGACGTGTCCACACATGCATTGCTACCATTTAATAATATAGGATGCAATCTGGATTTTTTTGCCATTCATGAGGAGTCCTGGAAGCAAACCCCCACAGATACAGATGGTCCACTGTATATGCAAAAATAATCAATGAATCCATCATGCACTACATTGTAATTTGTCCACCACTCAGACACTCAGCTCTAAAGAAGTTTAAACAGGATTCTGGTTGCAGCTATTTTATGTGACATCAGCTGACATCCTTCTTGAACACTTCTCACATCAGTTCATAGGTGTATCAAGGGTGGGACAAGTAGGATACGTGCCCCAGGTGCCAATGCCAAGGGGGTGCAAAAAATCAAAAACAAAACAAAACCATGCATGTAGGGGTGGGGGAAGGGTTAAAGGTAAGAAGGTAGGGACACAACTTCTATGCTTGCCATTGGTGCTATTTATACTAGATATGCCCCTACATTAGTTCTATTCAAACTATCTGAATATGGGCAGAATCAATGTATAGGTTACACTCATTGCTCTTTTAATTAGGCAGAGCTGAAATACACATAGCCTTTTTATGCTTCATCTGGTACCCCAGCTACACACATATCTACATTCTGGATACTGGGAGTGGATCAATGTGTGAAGGCTGGGAGCATGAACAATGAGAGCAATCCCACCACAGACTGATTTTTAACATATGAACACATCTGAATAGAATCATAGAATCAAAGTTGGAAGGGGCTGCAAGTGCCATCTAGCCCAAGAGCTGCACAACTAAAGCACTTCTGAAGGATACCTATCCAACTGTATTTAAATATCTCCAAAGAAGAAGAGTAGACCACCCTCTGAGACAACCCATTCCATTGTCAAAATAAGTTCTTCCTAATGTTCAGATGGAATCTCTTGTAATTTGAACCCATTGGTTTGTGTCCTAGGCTATGGAACAGCATAAAACAAGCTTACTCCATCTTCTACATGACATCCCTTTGATATTTAAAGATGGCTATCATGCCACCTCTCTTTCTCTTCTTCTTCAGGCTAAACATACGCAATTCCTCAAGTCATTCCTCATACAGCTTTGCTTCCAGATTTCAGATTTTGTGCTGCTCTACCTGTGCTGGACAAGTTTTCTCATAAAAAAAGAAAGAATGCTGCTTTGTTGAAACTTGCAAGCTAATCTTGCTCAAATAATTCAATCTTTCCAAACTTCTTTGTCTCAGAATTTATGTATTGGCTTCAGTTCTGTTCTCCATCCCATTGTTATCACCAAATATCCTACTGACTGGTTCAAGGAACAGAATATTTTTGGTGATGACACCAAAATGTAGGAATGCTATTGGACTACAAGAAGAGATGAAACCCAGTACATGAACTTGAAAGCTCACCTATACAAACATTCTTCTAGACTGCAATCCTGAACACACTTAAAAGAAAGTAACATACTAGGAATTATTTCAGAGCAAACATAGATAGTGTTACCCTGCTTGCTTGGGGGTCCCTTAGGGACACTTAAATGCGCTCTTAATAATACAAGTTGGGGAAATTAGTCAAAGAGCAAAAGCTAGCAATGCGAGAGACAGGGCAACAAAGCGGAATCTTTTACCCAATGTTTACGGGGTCAGGCCCAGTCAAAAATCACACAAATTGTTCAAATTTAAGTATTTTATTGACATAGATGTTAAAGTCCATACAATCACTCAGCTGCACTCACTCCAACAAGCACACAAGACTATAGAAAGTTAAAGTCCATACAATCACTCAGCTGCACTCACTCCAACAAGCATACAAGACTGTAGAAAGTTAGAAAGAGGTGAAAATTAGGAGAGAGAGAGAGATATAAGGGTTTGATTTAATACTGTACCAATCCAGAAGTCTTCAGCTGGGAGAAAATGATCTCAGCCACGCCTTTAGAGGCTGAGGGGAGCTTATCAGCTTCATGGTTTGCAGATCTGAGAGAACTCCTAACTCCAAAACTCCCAACTCCAAAACCAAACTCTCCAAAACGAAACTCCAAAACTCCAAACAGAATGAGAAAATGCGCCTAGTTATAGATCTGACCTATGTCCTGGGAAACCAGATGGCTGCAGTTTATTAAGATGGATTTCAGCTTTTGTAGTTCAACGAAAATACAGCCAAGCATCCTTGTAGTTTCCTGCAAGATGAGTATCTCTCCAGAGATGCATACCTCAAAGTGTCAAATTCCAGGCTATTTGCATTGTTTATTTGTTCCCGGAGAGTAATTGTCTCCTGATCGTGGCTGAAAATCCATTCAAGTGGTCTTTGAGCCATTTACAAGATCACCCAGCCTGTGTGACAGAAAACAGGCTACTCTCTTCTGCCTACGTGTCCATCCAGTATATCTCTACGGCTCACTATGTTTGATACAAAATAATTAGGATCCTCAGGACATAGTTTTTAGGTGTGTTAGGGGGCTTACAATAGGATTGCACTGTTAATGATTATAGGTCTGCCATATTTGTGTAAGTTGGATGCTGTTATCATGTTAATTATACATCTTGCACATGCGTTCTTGCTGTGTTTCAGTTTATTGTTATACTTGTTTTTTACATTGTTTTAATTTGGTTTTTGCATCAATAGTATTGTGATAACGACAGCAGTATCAATCAACAGTCCTTGCTATTGTTGTTGGATGCTGCATTGGGATAACATCATTTACTTTGTACGTGGGTAATTAAAGGGATGGTAGGTAAGATCTTTTTGATCTGCTGGTAGAGCTTAAATCTCCACCAGTGTACTCATGCTGGTGCTCAGTGGTCTGTGTGTGCGAGAGAGACTACTACTTCTTGCCTGAGTGCAAGGGCAGCCAGAGGTTTCCAGTCACAGCTCTGCCTCCAACTGATGATTGGTTGTGGAAATTCACCCAGGTATCATCCTGCTTTCCTTGCATAGTTGGGGAAGAAGCAGCAGAAGTTGCTTCCCCACTGCTGGACATGACCGAAGGTTGATTCTGCTTTTCTGGGTTCCAAAGGCTAGCCAGAGAGTACCACACAAATGTTTGCAGTGAATCAATCATTGGATAGAGTGTATTTCACTTGGAAGACTCTGTCTACCTTCACATTCCCAGTTCAAAGGTGTTGCACAAGGAGTTATCTCCTGTTTACTTCCTTGCACAAGATCTTTAACAGGATTTATGCTGTCATTCAGTTGGGATTATCTCAACATAAATTACCTATAACATCCTTACTATGAGGGGAAAGTCCCTCAGCCCCAAAATCCAACCCCAACTCTATAATATGTGCAGAAATAACTTTAAAATTCAATATGAGAAGAAAAAAGTTGACGAAATCACAGTAAATTAGAAAACTGCTGAGAACATTGTTCAGCCACAGTTAAGTACAAAATTCAGAACTGTCAACCTCTCCCATTCATAACTTTTTAATAAAATCAACTATTTCCACAAATGCTGATTTTGTGCATGAAAATTCAAAAACCCCAGTGTCAATAAACAATGTAAATCCATGGAATCCATCCTGCAGATGCCTCCAGGTCACAGGCACACCATTGTTCTCTAGTCGTTTCTTGTACAACAGCCCATCATCTCTAAAAATGTCATATTCACAAGTCAAAATGTATGTCTTGGGGAGCTGTTGTACAATGACATTTTCATCTTGGATGGGTGAGGTCATTGTTTTATCATACAGTCTGACTTTATCATACAATGTCTTGGAAAAGGGAACTGGAGTTGGGGGGTTGTATCCTCGGGCTTTAAATTTTTCTGGGATGAGATCTGGACTGATGCATTCCTTATATTTCACCCTCATATCCTCAGGAACATGGGAATTGTTCAAAATGTCTTCCAGGTTGCAAATTTCTTCATTCAGGAAGATAAAAGCAAGCTTTGTAGCCCGTTTCATGGTCAAGGCAGGACCAAATCGGTTTTGCTGATGGGATGGCAGTGACATGTTCAGTATTTGGAGGAATGGATACAACAAGATTTGAGCTCGAACCTTTGGAGCATGCAGTCTTTTCACCAGTTCTCGGCAGACAGCGGCAACAAGCGTCCCTCCACTGCTTTCCCCCATAAGGATAACGCGAGTAGGATCCACTCCATAGTCTTTTGCATTCTTCATAAAATGCATAGTTCCAGTGAGGCAGTCTGACAACTGGGCTGGATGCTGGTGCTCAGGAGCTAACCGAAACCTGAAACAGCAACCAAAGCATTGGTTTGCTGACTTTGACAAAACTGTACAATCTCCTCAGTTAGATCATCAAGCATACTGGTTCAGCTGTTTGCCAGTAACCAATCTTGGGGGCTCTATTAAAGGCCAGTGACATATCAACCATTCAGATTGTTAAGCATACCACCTTCTGGTTGTAACAATTACACAGGATATGGCTAATGTATACACCTCATCTCTGTGCTTTTTAAAAATTTAATTCTTCCCAAAGCCTCTGTTAATCTTTCCACTCTGATTGTCTCCTTCAATGTGAATGAAATCTTTACTTAGGTGGGCTGTGATATGAATAGAAAATTAATTATTATTAATTATATTAGAAGGCTCAAAGGCCAAAAAAAGCAGAGAAAAGTGATGGAGAGGGGTCCCATCTAATAGGAGTCACCCATCTGAAAACTTGGCCTTTTTCTGAATTCTTTCATCACTGTATAATGGGTCACATAATGTCTATGCCAGCAGGGGGTACTAATTACCAGTGCATGGTAGACATAATGGAGAATCTCCACGGTGCCACACTGGTCAGAAATAGTGAGGTAAAAATCACTGTCTCCAACAGACCCAGACCCAGACCCACACACAAGGTAGGGGGGAGCTTAGGTCTGAAAAAGATTCTTATTTGGCAGGCCTTTGAGCTGTAGTGTGCTGGAATTTGAATTTATACTTTGGCTCCAATTGTGATGTACTCTTATTGTTTTATTATATTTAATTAAAATCAATAGATTTTAATATATTCAGTTTAAAGACAGCAGATTGTTTTGGGAATATTTGTTGAAATGTGACTACAAATTTATTCACTCATATATCTAAGTAAATTTTATGTGTGTACCCTGAGTGAGTCAAATTCTGCACCTAGGAAAGGTGTAGACCATACAAAAGCAGCACTATCTTAGCTGGTGTGTGTGTGTATGTATATATATATTAGTTCTTTGAAAAAATGGCTTACATAGTTTATTTTGTTTCTGTTATTCATGAGGAAGTACAGGGAACAATGTAAGTCAAGCACCGCCACCTCATTTAGTGGCCAATGGAAATCTCCACAGTGTCTTCTGCAGTGGCCATGGTGTATCTAGCCATTCATCTGGATGAAAAGTTGTCATTTCTTTATACATGGAATGTCAGTGGCCAGATCATCCTGCACAGACCTGAGGTATATGTGACTGGGGGATGTATTCTATGTTGGTCTGAGCCTCTATGATTCCCAACACAACTATGCTCATTAATATCTGGTATAGCTGAGAATTCTCAGTGTCATTTTTTCTTGGGAGACATAGACATCCCTTTTTTAAACTGGAGAGAGTCATTTGGACAGAACAAGCTGAAACACACTTACAGAGCAATTGGTCCTTCAGGAGAATGGATCTAGAATGGATCTGTTTCTGTATAAGACTTGAGAGGAAGGAGTAGTGGATTTATTTTCCATTTTCCCTATCAATGTGTTTTCCTTCTTTGCCTTTACAATTCACTCTTTGGTTGCACTAGGACAGGAACTATTTGTTCACCAGCGGTGGCATACAGTTGCTTTTGTCCACCATTCAGGGAATGTGTCAGGGGAATATGATCCTGTGGATCCTAGTTTTCCCCTAAACTGCTTTGAAGATGTCCACAGAATGCTTTTGCTTATGTCAGAGCTCCATTGTCAGAGAGACAAAGGCTGTGGAAATTTCTCTGGCATTAGAGAAGGGGGTTACAAGATCAAATTCTGTCTTTTAGAAAGGAAAATCCGAAACCTTTTTGACCTCTAGTAGGTTCTTCCAGGGACCATGATTACAATAGTGCTGGGGTCCTCCAGAGGTCTCAATGCTGGTGAAATAATTTCATACCTGGTTATGGGGACATAGCCAAACACTTCTCCCATACTGCCTACTTCCCATTGGGCCTAGAATGGTTATGGCAGAAACTTTATGGTAAGTTTTGTGGAGTTGGGCACTGTGGAGGGAGGAAATGAATACCAATCTCCACAGTACCCAAAAAGGACATACACATGCATAAAAGAACATACACATGCATTGACCACTCACAGAATGCCAGCTGTTATTTGTTACGTTTCCATCCCATTTTTCCACCAATCATGATCAAAATATTGTCTAACAGCAGCAAGATATGAAGCGCACAGTATCAAAAAAGCAAACAAAAAAATCGTGCAGGAAAAAGCCTCCACCTATATAAAATCACTTACTCTACAAACACAACCACTGAATCACTTTCTCGAGCAAGGTAACGGCATACTCGTTCGTAGGTTCCTAGGGGAGAAAAACTTTCTTGATCAAAAATGATTAAAAATAAAGTTGGTCCTCACCACTGTAGGTTCACTGATATTATCATCGAATATTAGAGGCTACTTTGAATTTAGTTGCATTTTAAATAATTTACTGAGGTCCTGATAACTTCATGGAATTGGGCATGAGGCTACATTGTCCTGCTACAGCTTTTCAGGGACATGCTGTTAATGTACTGTTGCAGCCTTTGCTCCACACCCAACACAACACATATGACCACTCCATGCTTTAGAAGGTAGCCAGAAAGTCCTCTTGTACCACAAATCCCTCTGAGATGACTGAGAAGGGAGTCTTTTCCCTTTTTGTACTAGGGCAAATGATAGGAAGAGAAGAAGCTGCTGCAAAAAATGCAAAAGTTTGGGGCATGTGAACGGCTATGGCTGATTCTGTGCATGGAGGCTTTAAGATTTAAGACCTAATTTGGAATTATGTCTAGGAAGGAAATCCTAGTTGTGCAACCAGTAGTGCAATCAGCTATCAGAAGTGTACATGCAATGCCTGTGGGCCGCACGAATAACTGTGCCACCAGTTGTGCAACTGGAAAAAAATCAGCAGAACTGTAGCAGCACACTGTTTTAGAACATTAACATTACATTGGTTTTAGTGATATAATTATTTTTTAAATAATTTTAAAGAATAATATAATTTTGTTAATAAAAAAACGAAACAGTATATATTGGCAGCTTTCTCACACTACAGAATTATAGTGCCATGATTCAGCTTTAATTGTTATGGCAACATCCTATGGAATCATGGGGTTTCTAGCTGGTGAGGCACTAGAGTTCTCTGACTGAGAATTCTAAATATTCTAAATATTCCTCCCTAAGCTACAAATCTCAGGATTCCATAGGGTGGAACCAAGTGGAATCACAGTGCTATAACTATGTGATGTGAAAGGGCTTCTGATCTCAACAGCTATAGGTGGCCAAACAATGATACACACACTGTGTTTTGCTGGCCAGTTATGGGTATTTTTTTTTTTAATAAAATGTAGAAGTGGTAAATCTCTCCTGAATAATATAGTTCTGTTCCAGCCAATACATCAAATGGCCTGAAAATTGCTCTCATCATTGACTTTTGGATGAATATGTTTTGTGGGATTGCCCTCATTTGCCCCATCATGTGCACATATGCTTGCCTCTTCCACAGGACCACATAACATCCATGTACTGCCAGTCATGTTTACACAAGAATATACATGTACAGAATACAACAGAAGTAGGTGCAAACCGTACAGAACAAATGCAGAACATTAAGATTGTACAGATCTACTGGATATTTTGGATCATGTAACCATCAGAAGGGTCTGAAGCTAGTTCTACAAGAAGTAGGATCTAGGGGCTCCCATGTAAATGGGACAATGGAACCTTTCTGAGTTTTAGACTGAACTTTATTGGAGCTAGTCAAAGTCCTGAATCTATTTTGGCAGGTGGGGATGGGAATCAGCACTTCAGACAGCTCCTTTAAAATTTAGGCTGAAACCCAGTGTGAACTCACTATCCTTCTGACCTAGGAGACATCAGCTGCCACTCCCTACAGGTGTAAATGTGTCTTGAGCATTTAAGTTCTTTGCTACAGACATTCCTAATTCTGGGAGCTCTCGTCTCCTGTTTTGGACTTTCAGTCACAGCCACATTAACTTAAATATTACTTTAAAGGAAATATATCTTACTTTTAGTTCCCATCAGTGCACATCCTCCATGTAGGTAGACCACTCCTCTTCTTAGCTCAGTAGATGGAGTTTTGGGCTGGTAAATCCTTACTGGCACATGTTCAAACTTTGAGTCTTCAATGAAGAGTTTTGATTCCTTCCCTACTGGTATTGAATCCAACAGAAATCTAATGAACTGAAGTTGGGTGCAGATCCCTAATTTCTCAAAAATCTTCCCCTGTTTTACAGTAAAAAGGAAGAGAGTGATAGATCATAAAATTAATGTAAAGCACTGTGAATAGACTTTGTGTAAGCTTTGAGAGTCAGTTTGCTGTTGTTGTTTGAGCACTGAACTAGGACTTTGGGGGATCAAGAGTTCAAATCCCTGCTCAAGCATGGAAACCCACCTTGGGTAAGTCACTCTGTCTCAGCCCCAGATGAAGGCAAGGGCAAACCTCCGAATATGTCTTCCCAAGAAAACCCTAGGTACAGTCACCCTAAGTCGAAATTGACTTGAAGGCGTATAGCAGCAACAGCAAAACTTTCAGCGCCTTGCAGAGAAAAGAAAAGAAAAGAAAGAAAAGAAAAGAAAAGAAAGAAAAGAAAAGAAAAGAAGGCTTCTTGGTGCACTAATAGTTTTTCAATGGTTTTTCAAAGAAGGATCAATGGATTAGCCTGGGGACCAATTCCCTTCGGACAAGAATTCTTCCTCTACAAGCAACACAGTGCAAGTTTATTACAAATTCTGAACCAGCGTTACACTCAATCTTCATTTTGATTTTCAGGCCAAAATTATTTAATCCCAACCCCCCAACCCATCTTTATTACATTTGTCCAGTTTTTCTTCTCTAACCTCCTTGTTCATGAAGTACTGCCTGCACTATCCCTCAATGAATACTTTATGTCCCACAAACAATCACTGACAAAGATGTTTATGAATTTTTTCCCCCTGCCCTTACATAGATCATGTCAGGTGATATTCAATACAAAGCATTTATTACTGGTGCTAAGTGCACCTCCTTGGAAACAGAATTCCACAGATGTGGTACCTCAACTAAAATAGCTGGTGTTCTGTAACTGTACACTTTTTCAGTAGATGAAAAATCTGGTACATATCCTCAGCTCCAAGCAAAGGATTTGAGGAAGAACATAAGAACAAGCCAAGGTCCCAAGCCATTTATGGCTTTATAGAGAGGAATCTGCATCCTACATCTGGCCCAGAAACTGACAGGTTATCAATGGTGATCAAATAGCTTTGTGGCAACATGTCAAAGCAACTTCATCATCCCTTCAGAAAGGCCCCCAGGCTCCTCTCTCTACTGTCACCACTGGCAACCATTCTAGAGGGCTTTAGCAGAGAGACATGCAATCACTTCACCTGATGAACTATGACTTGCTCTTCCCCTCTTTCCTCCCATCCATTTTTCCCCTTTTATGCTGTGTCTTTTTAGACAGTAAACCCATAAACAGGGACTGTCTTTTACTGCTTATATGTAAGCTGCTTTCAGGAGCTATTTGCTTGAGGGGCGGGATCAAAATCCTATAAAGAATTGAAAGAAGCCAAATGAAACAACTGTTGGAAACAGCCATTTTACACCGTTAAAAATTTCCAGACCATTTGTAAGGATAGTCCCTGAAAGAGCACGCTGCAACAATCCTGCCTTAATTTACTAAAGCGTGAGTAATGTTAGCTGGGTCTCTGTTTTCAGAAAAAGGCACTACCGGCTTCCTAGCTGAAGCTGCTAAGAGTCATTCCTGCAGACTCAGGTTTTCACAGGGAGTACAGCTCCATTCAAAACAGGTTGCATGCCCAAATCCTAGGTCATTGGAGGCTTGGTATACATATTCCTGAATCCTATATTACATTGCATAGTGTATGTTAGATTGTGTGTGTGTATGTGTTGTGTGCCTTCAAGTAGTTTCCAGCTTATGGCAATGCCAAGGAGAACCTTTCATGGAGTTTTTTTGGTTAGAATTGCTTGGAGAAGGGTCTCTTTGCCTTCTTCTGAGAGTGAGACAGTATGGCCCTTTTCACACGGCACTTGCCTCTTTTGGGCCTGGAGCGTCGTGCGATTGTGAGGAGTGATCTGCATGATGCACTCACAATTGCATGACACTCCAGGGGCCGGCAGGCGCTGTTTGTGCACCTTTTCATTTTCGTCTAGAAACTGAAAATGGTGTGTGATCACACATTTGTCCTGGGCCCCGCGTGCACTTACCTGGTGTGCAGAGCCTCTGGAGTCATGCCAGTCATGTTTCCTGCCCCTGTGCAGCCTGAGAAACTCCCAGGCTGCGCTGCAGAAGGAAGAGGTGGGGCTTTCACATGAATAGGCAGCTTGTGCGGAACCAAAGGACCCTGGACGTGAGAGCCTCTCGCTGGAGGCTGCTCACGCGATCCCTGCACCCCAGCACCGGAAGACGATAAGGTGCAGAAAGGACCTCTGACTTGCCCAAGGGCACTCAGTGGGTTTCCATGATCAAGCAGGGCTTTGATCTCTGGTCCCCAGAATCCTAGTCCAACCCTCAAACCCTGACACCCACACTGACTCTTATGTTAGATTACATGAGACTTAATTTATATGCTGCCTTCTTGACAAACGAAAATGCATTCAAAGGGCGTGATAGAAAAAGTGAACGCATCGAACAGCAGTGGATAAAAAACTACATCCTTGGGCATTTCCAGAGTCACACTGACAGCATAACCATATCTTTTAAGCATATCATCTTGGATTCTTTTTGAGGACATTTGATGTCGTGTGCCTTTAAGTTGCTGCCAGTTTATGGTGACCTTAAGGCAAACCTATCACAGGATTTTCCTGGCAAGATTTGTTTGGCAAGGGAGGGATTGCCTTTGCTTCCCTTGGAGGCTGAGAGAGTGCAAACTTGCACAAGGTAACCCAGTGGGTTTCCAGGCCTGAGTGGGGATTCAAACCCTGGTCTCCAGAGTTTTAGTCCAACACTCAAACCATTACTGGTTTCTGACTCTATGCCGCACTGGAAGGGCAGAATATGAATCAATGATTACCAACATTTCAATACTTTGATAACAATCCAGTAATACATAGATTTAAAAAAAAGTAAGACAAAAGCTACTTAGATGTTAAAATCTCAATACATAAATGATCAGCCAAAGAACGATACCGAATACTGAAGAAACTGGTTCAGTAAGCTTCTTCACACCTGCTTTGACTTGTACTTATTTCTCTCGAGGCAATCTGACAAAATGTGTTTGTTGACACCAGGGAGTATCAACCAAGTACTGCCTTATCAGAACTAAATGCAATTGTGTCCAGACTTGCAACTTCATTCTGCTATTCTACCTTCTCAAAAAACTTACAGTGGCAGCCTACAGTCAATGCCAGTGATTAGGCACACAAGTTACTGTAATTTGGCTACAATACTGGTTGTTGAGCCATTTCTGCTGGATGTATAGAAATCTGTCTTTCAGTTGAAATTCAATTTTAAGCTACAGAGGAAACCAGCTTCCCTAGTATCGAACTAATTTTATTAATTATCAGCTGTTCCTAAGAACCAGTGTAAGATGCACATATTTCTGAGCAATTGCAGTAATACATTTCAGGAAGGAAGGAAGGAAGGAAGGAAGGAAGGAAGGAAGGAAGGAAGGAAGGAAGGAGGACAACAAAACAGAAAGTATTTTTTTACTGCTTACCCAATGAAATGCCCAGACTGTTCCCAAATGATATAGCCAGAGCTTTATAGGGTCTCTGCATTCCACAGGAAAATCTATTTTTCTAAATGCACAATAAGCAAGCAGAGAATATTGAAGGAACAAGGCAGGAATGCATGTTGCACGTCTTGGGATATATAGGCAAAATGAGATCAAACTCCGTAAAAAAGGCATTGTTCTTTTCTATGGAGATAGGAGCCAAGTTTTTGCTCCTTTGGTAAGTGCTGTTTGGGAACTCTAAACCAGTTGAGGCTCTGTAAATAGCCAAGTCTCCACCTACACAGTAAAAGGTAGCACCTCAGAATGCAAATGCATTAGAGCACAGTTTCATGTGGTTGGGAAAAGGCACAGCTCAAAGAAGAAATGGAGTGGAGTTGTTGCATATTCATTTGGTAGATAAATTAGTAACTAGACGCAAAATGTCATTGCTGCTGGGAAATAAATGAAAGAAGGTAATTTATGCCCCTTTAATTTCTCAGGCTTGATGTCTGCATCCACAAGGTGGCTATTAAGTTACCTCTGGTTTTTTAGCTTCACCCACATCATCATCCATTTGCTAGATCCTTCCATAATGAAATCAACACCATTCTTGGAAGTGGCTTCTTCTAAAACATCAGTTGCATGGGACTGGTGAAAGTGGGCGTTTGCTTTTTCTGGGCCTAGGTTTAAATTGTCACTTTAAAACTATTTTTGAAATGCATTAAATTAATTAATTAAATGTAATGAAATTATAAGTAATTAAATGTAAACGTATTAAAGTCTAGAAATGTAAATAACCTGTCCACACTTGTAAACGGCAATGTAAACAATATTTGTCTGGTTTGCTATCACAAGTAAGAATCGTTAACAGGTAATGCAGTGAGGTGTGCATGGGTGAAAGCAAGTTGTTTCCAAGCTGTCATTTTCTTGGCATGCCTAACTCTGAAGCATCCTAAGAAAAAAGACACTATGGGAAGGGTGGCTTGGAATGCTGGACTTCTGAGAGAGAAACTACCAAGTATAGAAGGCTGGATTATCTGTTGCTGCTCTAGCCACCAGAATGCCATGGTTTCTCTCTCAAGTATAATACAATGTTGAGAAAGAAGCCATAGACTAGAAATTGCTATGGTGGAAAAATGCTTTAGCTATCTGTGTTGGTTGGTTCTGAGAGAAACCAACCAACTTCTGAGAGAAACCATGGCCAATGTGAGCTAAGACAGTGTGCTCATGAAGTTGTGATAGAGAAGCATAGATGGAGGGATGGCTTCACTCAAAATCATGACAGAGTTATCACATGGGGAAGTAGGGGGTGTGAAAGGAGGAGATGAGTGGGGCTAAAGAGGTTCTGTATATGTGAGAACAGAATTGTGTGCTGCTGTGTGAAACAAAGAATAGGAAGAGATTATGACAGGAAGAGGTAGGCCGTGATCTTACCTGCTGTGGATGAGGTGTAATATTCTGCATACATCCTTCCTACCTCAGAGAGCAGCTTTAAATGTCTGGATCCAAAGGGTGTTTGTTGAGCAAGGGAGTAGTAGCCATGTCACCAGCAGGATTCCAGGTGATGTATGTATAGTTTATGGGTGAGGTGCGGAGAAGAGTTGATCCTCTACTCACAGCTTGTTCTGGCAAAATGTATTGCCAGCATATGCCCTAGTCCTGCCACACACATCCTAGTGATTGCTCTTGAGGGCAGAAATGTTTTCCTGCCTCTGATCTGTTCCTGCCTTTGTTCTGTTCTAGCACAGCTCTTCTTCTGTTCTGGTAAATTATTTTGTCTGAGCAGAGAGGAGAAGGCGACTTTGAGGCCCTTTCCACACGTTACCTGCTTGCGGAGGTGGGGGGTGCCATTCATGCAAGCAGCCTCTTGCGTGAGGCACTTGCATCACTCCTCCGTTCTCCCTCAGCTGGGTTGCTGGTTGTGCGGCTGTTGCGCGAACGCCCCCCTTCCTTCTGCAGTGCAGACTGGGAGCTGTAGGCTGCGCTGGGGGAGGAAGCGCAACTGGCCCGGCTCGCCTGACGCACTGCAGGGCAAGTAAGTGCTCGAGGGCCCCGGGAGCCTTGCGCGACCGTGCAGCATTTTCGGCTTAGAGCCAAAAATAAAAAAATCCGTGCGTGGCCCGCTTTAGGCTTGTGAGCATCACGTAAATGGGAGTGTGTCGAACGGACCACTGCTCCCATTTACGTGACGCTCAAGGGGCCTCTTGCAAAAGAAACTGCGTGCGAAAAGGGTGTGAGTTTTCTCAGTCTCTGCAGCTCTAAGGAGATGGAAGAAGGTGAGATTTTGCCTTGGGGGTCAATGTTGATAATTGGCCATGTTTTGTGCTGTGTGTCCTGCTAGAACATACAATATAAAGACAGAGCTTCAGCTGAGCCATGAACTATATAGCTATTGCCTCAGACTCTGGAGCTAAGTTTGAGGAAACAGAAGAAGGTCAGATTGGGTCTGGGGCACTGCTGATTATTGCAGGAATTTGTAGGGTCTTTTTTTTTTTTTTTGGACTGTGTACTTTCCCTGAGCACATGGTCTAAGGGGGCTGGAGCTATTGTGCCAGTAGTGAAAGAGCCCAACAGAGGCAGAAAAACAACGAGGAATCAGCTGGAGAGGATGGCCTCTGGTCTTAAATGTCTCTACATTAATGCACAGAGTATGGGAAATAAATAAATAAATAAATAAATAAATAAATAAATAAATAAATAAATGAAGTTTGAACTCTTAACACTAGGAGGCAAATATGATTTAATAGGCATCACTGAAACCTGATAGGATGAGTCCCATGATTGGGACACAGTTGAGGAAGGTATAGTCTATTCCAAGGAAATAGATGAAGCGGTAAAGGAGGAGGGGTAACGTTATATATCAAGGATATGTTCACCTGTGAGGAAATCCATGACTTAAAACATGGAAAACAAATTGAGAACATTTGAATTAAAAAAAGGAGGGGGGAAACAACAGTGACCTCATTGTGAGGGTCTACTATATCCCCCACCACCAGACTGAAGAGCTGGATGATGCCTTCCCAAAACAAGTGACCAAATATTCAAAAAGGAGAGAAATGTAGTAACAGGAAACTTCAACCACCCTGATATTTGTTGGGAAGTCATAACTTACCAAGAATGTAAGGGCCAACAAATGTCTCACTAGCCTTGCAGAAAATGTCATTGTTGAAAAGGTGGAAGGGACAACAAAGAGATCATCTGGTTGGATTTCATCCTAAGCAAGAGGGATAAATTTGCCAATGCGCTGGAAGTAGTGGAATCCTTGGCTGGGAGTGTCCATGTTCTCTTGGGATGCGTCATGCAGAGGAAAGAGGAAGCTAAATGCAGTCAGGCACATACCCTGAACTTGAAGAAAGCTTATGTTAAATAAGTTAAAGAAATAATGAAGAAAGCTTATTTTAATAAATTAGAGAAAACCACAAACTAAACATGAATCAACAGTATGATGTAGCAACAAAAAAACCCCCAATGCATTTCTGGGCTGCATCACAAGAGCATAGTGTCCAGATTGAAGTAATTAACAATACCACTCTATTCTGCTTTGGATAGACTGCACCTGGAATACTGTGTTCAGTTCTGAGCACAAGAGTTTAAAAGGGATATCAACAGGCTGGAACTTGTCCAGCGAAGGGCAATCAAAATGATCAATGATCCAGAAAACAAGTGACTTAGGGAGCTGGGTATGTTCAGTTTGGAGAACAGAAGATTGTGTCATGACACGATGACTAGCTTTCAATATCTGAAGGGATGCCATGTAGAAGATGGAGCAAGTCTTGTAGCAGCTATGTAAGTCTGCTACAGTCTGATTCCTCAAATGAATCAATAGATTCAAATGATAAGAAAAGGAGACTCCACCTAAACATCAGTATCTGGAAACTTTAGCAACCTACACTGAATGACATGTTCCATTTATTCTGTATTAATTTATTGCTTAAAAATGCCTCACTGCGATTCATGATGCACGTCTGTTACAAAACTCCTGAATCACAGTATCATGGGTAGTGCTTAATAAGTAAGCAAGGGAGGGAAATGGTTAGTCCAGACACAAACATGTCCACCTGAAAAGTAGTGAGATAGTTCCCTTTTCTCTTTAAATTTTATTCCCCAACTCTTCACTGGGGAGTTTTAGAGTGGGAGAACTACCCTTGCAAATCACTGCAGCCTCCATCCTAGCTGCTGCAACCTCTGAAAGTATTGTGCTTTTGTGTTGTTTTTTCCAAAATGTTTTGGAATATTTGTTAAGATTGTGCTCTGAAACCCAGTTACCTACTCTAGTACTTTGGTGAGCAGAGTGATTCAGCCCATATGTCTAGTGTGAATATAGCTGAATTTTTCTCTTATTTTTTCTGAGATGGTTCACAAGGATGGGAAAATAGATCTGGACCCATAGTTATGAACTGACAGTAACACTAAGGTTAGCTTTCTAAGTTGGCTTATGACTTTCATGTATGCTGTATAGTGCAGCCAATGCTAACATGTACACATTAAAAGCATCTATGTATTTGTTAGGACTTTGATGTTGCCATGTGATAAACCTCCACTCCACGATATGATTGGAAATGAACATTATTTAATTGTCATGAAATATAGGTCACACATTTATGGCTGAAAAGCTGTGCTAGCAAAGAGAACTAGATACGCACATGCAAAAGTAGGTCAGGGCATGCCCAAGTCATAGGTTCAAGGGATCAGTTGGGAAACTCCAGTACTAATGAGCTTGAGATAATCCCCTCAACATCTCAACCTTCAAACACAATAGCACACACAATTGTCTCAATAGAGCAACCAATGGATATCAACCTGTTCCCTCTTCCCACCAAAATTCTCCTTTGTTTTCCCCCTTGCCCAGAAATCAAGAAGTTATCACAATTCCTATCAATATTTTGTCTCCTAATGCTAGGACCATTAGCCTGTTCTGGACTTCTTTGTTTGCTCTGAGAGAGCCATTAATACCTTTCCCCCTTCAGGGCATTAAAAGGGTATTTAAAGCCTGGCTTCTGAGCCAGACAACTCGTAATACACTGGATGTCGTACGCTGGACATAGGCTGTCACTCTGCTGCTCAGATTCCCATTCTTGTGCTACTCTTCGATCCCTAGTCTGAGTCACATCGCTTTGTGTCTTCTCTGCAGGGTAGGTAAATATTGCCCACTTTACCGCAACTTCTTGCTATCTCATTTTTTCTTCCTTTCCTTCCATTAGCTTTATATGATTGTGAGACTGCTTAAATCTTATGTGTGTTTGTGATTCCCCCCAATAAAACATTTTTTGAGTCTCCAACTGGTGTCTCTGCATTAGTACCAGCATACAAAAGTGGAAAGATCCTGTAAGGCTACCCTCCCTACTCCTGCTGTTACTGCAGTTATGCTATGTCTGGTGAGAGCACTAGCTATCTCTTGATATCAAATAATTTGGCCTTTACTTGACCTTTCTCTGCCACCCTACTCCACGTGTTTGCAAGGGCCACTGGACAAGCACATAATAGGCATGGCCGTTAATGGTTGTACATTCCAAGCCTCATTTAGGCAGGCAACTTAATGCCTCTCTGTTGCTTCAGGGACCAGTCCTTCTTACAAACCTGCCTTGCTCAGCGTGACTTTACACAAAGACACCCGGCTGAGTGCCGAGCCATTCCTTTATGTTTGACCATCTGCATACTGGCCATGCTATTGTCATCCAGTGCTAAGCTCATCATGTAAACTTGACCTTTTCCAAAGCCTTTGTCCAGCTACAAATTCCCTTTGTTCTCACTGAGCATGGCATGGCCTGTAGGTACCATCCACCCTATAAAACCCCCTTGATTCCGAGTGCTCCTTGGATCGCTTGCTTGGAACACTTGGATCACCCTGGACTTTCATCTAGCCTTGCTGCTACTGTGTCCAGCAAAGCTGTCCCCTCAGCAAACCACGCTGAGCTTTCTCCCTGCAACCCTTCATTTCTCTCCAGGACTATGTGAAAAGGTGTCATATTACCCACTCCCCCGAAACCCTCCATTTCTATTTCCAGTTAGTGGTGTGCATGTGTTGTCTTGTTTGTTGTTCGTCTTTTAATAAACTGCTATTTTTTTTACTTTAAAACTTGTCTGGCTACTCTTCTGACCTGACGCTGTAGACATAGGGTTAAAAGATCTTAGCTAAGTTACCCTGCCTCTTGTTAGCCTAAGAGAGTGCCACCTTTTGGGGAAACATTTAAAGTGGTCCCAATTGTTGGACATGCAACAATGTTCTGTGCTTTAAATAGTTAAAGATGCCTTAGGAAGAGAGCTGTGATAAAGTGAAGTAGTTTTCAGGAAACCAAAATCTCCTAATCTCTTATCCATGCTTCCTCGCTCTTCTGAGATTTACACTGATAGGATTCTTTCCATTTCTTTCCCCACCCTCAGGTTGTCTCAATTTGACCAAAAGAAAAACTACTTTAGTTCTGGACAGTTAAAACCCTTAGGGAGCTTATCTGTCTTTAATGAAGTTTTTATAATAAAGTGTTAGGGTTTTTTTCCCCTTTAGATAGTGGCATCTTTATTCCTTAATCATATTTGTTAGCCACGGCACAAATACTCGCCATCAGCAGTGCTTGCTGTTTCACTCCATTGGAATGAGGCCAAGTGCAGAATCTGGCATATTTGAAACCAGTTTGGCTTGATGTTGTATAGCTGGTTTGCTAGTATGGCCTCTGTTTTAAACCTGTTTTCATTACATGGGTCTTTAGCCATCCCCTTCCTTCCCCACAACTGAAACAGAGTCAGATTTAACTTCAGATAAACATTCCTTGTTCCACAAGGTGCTAGTTTGTGTGTGTGTGTGTGTGTATGTAACATTTTCTTGTTCCACAAAGTGCTAGTTATTTTGTGTGTATGTGGAACATTTGTTGTACAAAGTGCTAGTTAGTGTGTGTGTGTGTGTGTGTGCGTGTGCGCGCGCATATGTGGTGGCAATAAACATATAAAATTTTATACATAAACATGAGTGGATGACAGTCTCTCAGGGTCTATTCCTAGAATCAGCACCTTTCTGCCCTTTTGTAATGTTGTATACTGCTCTACTCATTTCATATTCACAACTATCATATTTATTGTCATACACTAAGTGCATTATTCCACTTGAATTCACTGACTGGAACTCATAAGATCAATTAACTATATTTCTATCCAATAATTAAATACAGGGCATGCCAGATATTTTTCACAATGAGGAAAGACTGCATCCTCAAATACAGCAGTCTGAAAGATTGTCAACTCTTGCTGTAGCAGCCAGAGATGTAGATACAGACACAGTAGTAAAATATAGGGAAGTATAGACCAAAATCTTGTAGGCAGCTTGTTTTGGCACAGTCCCTAGTTACACCAGCAGAAGTACTTTTAATGATATTACAGAAGAAGATATGCTGTACTTCCTTGTGCAATACTTTGTTCTAGGTATGCAGGGGCAGCCACAGCCTCCCAGATGCAGCTCTGTATTTCCAGCCAGTGACTGTGAAGATGTACCTGGGAATGAAGGAGCAGATTCTACTCTTTGCTGGGGTGGTGACTAACTTCAATTTCTGGATGTGCAGAGGAAGCTCAATGTCTTCCAGGTGGGCAGGTCATGGTGGTGAAGCTACACCTAAAAGCTTCTGCCTACCCTTTCACATCTGGGAGAGGAGTAGGAACCATCACCCCCCAAACACTGCCAAAGCTATGTTGGCTGACAGTTGAACTCTACCAGCATAATGAGTGGATCAAGCCATTAGGTCTGAAGTCTCTTTAGTTTCCTCACAGTCACTATGAGTAGACCACACACATTCTTGCCTGGAAGAAAAGTGGAATGGGTGCATGTGTGAAGGAATTCAGCCTGGTGTCTCCAATATGGTCACAACTCTGACCCAGAAGCAGGTTAGTGCTGGTCCTAGCTACTTACACTATTGCTGGCTCCTCTGGTAACAGCTGTGCGATGTTTTGCTTATGAAGCCTTATGTGCTGCCTCATAAATAGTCATCAGCCACAAAAAGCCAAAAACATTTAGGGAGATTGGAGGAGGGAGAAGAAGGACTGATGTAATGAAGAACAGTCCATTGGACAAGACACAGAGGAATGCATATAAATAACAGGTCATATTCATTTTGTATAAGACCAATCTACTGCTATAAAACATACACTAAGATATATAGAGCGATAGAGAGATAGATAGTATGGCTGTAACTCAGTCTGTTAACAGATCACTTCCTGAAGTGGATACAAACTAATGTGTGCATCCCTATTCAAAGAAGAGGGGAGGATTCTGCCTTGGATGAAGAGTAGAAGGTGTAATCCCCATTAGCAGTCCCCGTCCCAGGAGATATCAAATTAATATCAAAAATATCAGCTATGCCAGAGAGGTTGATGCAGGTGGGTGCGTAGACAAATCGATTAATGACCAAGCAGAGGTCGAGAGCAAGAAAGTCCCCAGTCACGTTTATCCAAGGAGACCTTGGGCAGGCATGTCAGCACAGACAAAAGATCCTCAGCCACAAAGACAACTTGAGGGGTTTACCAGGTTTTCCCCTGTTGAGCAACATTTGCAATTGTGAAACATACTAGGGCGAGGTACACTTACATGAAACAATCATGCAAGCCATCAAGTAGCCATTGCGCAGTATTCTCCTTCTGTTTTGACCATTGTTCTTCCCGAGAAAGAGTCTGCCCCGAGATACTTTCTGTCCTATAAATAGTCCCCCTTTTTGAGGCCTTTTTTGGAGAACTCCCCTGCTACGTTAGCAGACTGGCACTTTGTTAGTTGAGAGCTGCCCTCAGCTGCCTTGCTTCACTGAGTTCCTTCTGTTCCACCACTTCCCATACTCCTGGACAGGTGCAGTATTACTGCCTTTACACCCCCCTTCACTATATCCCCTATAAGTTTTCACCTCTTTCCCATCTCGATAGTCCTTGTGTGCATGAGTGAGTGACTGACTGCATTTGTGTGGATGAACATATTTGCTAATAACATTCATTTCTTGAGATATTTGGCTGGTTTTTGCATGGTCTGACCCCATAAAAATGGAAGTTGCCCCTGTCTTGATAGCCTTCTTATTGAGCTAATTAATTCCCCACATTCGCAAGGAGGTACTTGCATCATGAGTTGGCCCTTGTGGCACCCATGTTTTTGGGGTGACAAAGGGAATGGCATCAACCTCTTGTACCATTTCTCCTACTCCCTAAATTGCATTCCAGAAAGTTTTTTTTAACAGTTGAGCTTCAGTTTTGACTGCAAAGTTTAAGAAAAATGCCCTAATCATCGCTTTTAGATCCACTGTTCCCTTTTATTTAATCCAGTAGTTCCCAAACTTTGCTTCTCCAGATGTTTTGGATTTTAGTTCCCAATCTCCTGACTGTTGGCCAAGCTGACTGTGGCTTCTGAGAGCTGAAGCCCAAAGCACCTGGGGAAGTAAAGTTTGGGAACTACTGATCTAACCCAAGCCTATGAGTTGGAACAACTGATTCGTCTGGAAGTCATCGCTATGTAGGAAGAGTTTCAGGAATCCAATATCTATTTTTTCCAGATGTCTCTATAATGCTTCTTTCACCAAGCCCTGGATATTTCCCTTCATTTATGCGGGCATTAATAGCATCTTGCCATCCTTTAACAACTTCATCTGATAGTGTTAATGTCAGTACCTGAATAAGATACAACAGTTTTGGTAGCAGAACTATGGCAATAGCAATAGTGAAGTAGAGACCCCATATATAGTTATAAAATATGGTTAAGTTTATAGAATGTTTGGAGAAGATTCTCCTGAAAGTGTGCCAAATCAATGAAGTAGCCTCTGGAGAGGGTCAATCTAGCTTGCCTCAATATGCTCATAATTATAGCAGTGAATATGAGGAATCATCTGAAAATGTGTCACAAGTCAAGGGATTTCCACATGCTGCGTTAGCAAAGATAGTGATGAGTTCTTGTTTATGGACGCAGAGTACTATCACTATGTACTGAAATGTTCTATAACATATTGTCTGGGATGAAAACATCAGAGAAGTAAGGGTGTCAGAGAATATTGCACACATTGCACATTGCAAAACCTCAGAGGGGCGGGCAAGAAGAAATGTCTTTGTACTATGTTCCTATAAAACTGTCTTGCAGACTGGTCTCTGGGTCCTTGGCTCTTTGGAAGTTACTCCAGCCAAGTGCCTGTGCGCATAATCCAATAAATCTCTTTTTCCTTATCTTTTGGTCTCTGAGTCTCAAAATTCCTGCTACAATAGCATGTGTATTTCTATACTGCTTATCAGCTAAGTGCTCTCTAAGCAGTTTACAATGTGTTAGCTAATTGCCCCCAACAAGCTGGGTACTCCTTTTACTGACCTGCAGAAGAATGAATGGCTGAGTCAACCTGGAGCTCGGCAGGATCAAACTCACAACCTTGTGGCTGCAGTACCGGCATTTAACCACTGCACCACCAGGGCTCCAACTATCTTAATAGCCACAACTCTACCCAGAAAACAGAAGTGTGATAACTTTCATTCATTCAATTTATTTTCAACCATTTTAACCCTTGTGGGTAGGCTCAGTTCCCTTACTGAACCTCAGTCATATGTTAAGGTAACCCATGAGGTTATTTGAGTCATTCCTAAGAATTGAGTGCAACTGAAGTACACTATAAAATTATTACTTATGAGCTCCCAATAGAAGGCATATCACTTGCACCCTCCCTTTCTTTTCTCAGTCACAGAAAACAGATCACGTTCAGTAGACTTTATTTTCACCCACAGAAGGCTCGTCACCAGGGTCTTAAGGGCTGCTCTTGAAGAAATGGAACCGATCTTTTTAAAAATATTTACAGCCACTCAGGAAGACCGAAGAAGACACCAACACTATGGGAGGAGACAATATCTGTCTCAAGGAATTATTCTTTGAATTCTACAATATTGCTGTAATATTATTAAATTACTGTCTTGTTAAATACAGCCAGTGGATCACAGAAGAAGTTGTAATCTATCAATGTCGATCTATAGCTATATCTCAAATTTAAGTGAAGCATACAAATAATTAAATGTTGAGAATTATTTGTTGTTTGTGTTTGTATGGAGGGGAAATGTTAATATAGCCATGAGTGGGAGGTTCACTGTCTCATTTGAATGAACCCAGACTGACTATTGCTGAATAGTGGAATACATTAACACCCAAGTATTTGCTTTTTTGACCTTCTTCTCCATCTTTAAAAGTAGCTTTTTTTTTCCATGTCAGTTGATGGTACCTTGAGACAGAGGATATAAGACTTATTTAATTCAATGGTATAGCTAGATAAATGATCACAAGCAGCCATATGCAACATTAAGTTTGGGAGTTCTGCTGGAGGGTTTGAGACAGTAAGAGTAACACTGTGTACACATAAATTTAGGAGAAGCTTCAGACTTGTTTGGTAGGTTTGTGCCCAACATTTTCATTTTGCATTTCCACATCTGCCTCTGCCTATAGCAGCTATTATAGACCCTTGAACTACTTGTTGCCAAAAATCACCAAGGAGGAACATTTCATAACTTTAGTTTAATGTCTTGGTCCCACTCTCAGTGAATAGGAGACAATTGTGGATAATAGCGAGACAAATTCTTCCCTCTCATCTTTCTGTGTTCATCTCAAATATCCTTTTCATATTTCCCCCAACATAATAGTTTGTGGCCTGTTTTTGCCATCTTCACCACACTCTGATGTTGCTTGGCCTCACAAGTCCCACTTTTCATCTGTGAAATGTTGGAGGGTATGGCCCTCCAGGTAGGGGGTTTGGCTCCAGAGAGCACTAAGATCTCACTACAAATATGTGGTATATTAGTCAGATATCCACTTCTTTCCACTTCTTTCTCCCTCTGCCAGCTGGTTAGAAAACTGCATACACTTCAGGCCAAGAGATAGACAGTAAAAGCTAACCACAAGTCTGTTCCTGGTTGTTCCTCTGTTCAATTCAGGCTCCATAAAACATATATTATAGTGGAATAATGCATAAAATTCCAATAATACATATTCATTAATTCAAAATAAATTAAATGCAATGGGTGTGTGCCTTAATCACAACAGATGACAGGTGTGGCTACCTGAATCACACCAGTTAATTGCATACTGCATGCATTCAGTTAATTATATCTTTGCCCTCCAAAATTCACACTAGGGCCTATCCTATGGTTGCCTTGTCACTGGTAGTGAATTGGGAGATTTTGATAACTTTTCAGTTTGTGTGTGTGTGAAGGAACCAGCTAAATCATTTAGGAAAGAGAGGTTCTTACCATTAGGTAAGTTGTCTTACTTTCGTATCTTTTCTGAATAGTTTAAGGGGCCAGTTTTACAAATCCACAATTGCATAAACACCTCAACGTGGTTTTACTCTAACATGATTCTAATTACAACAACAAATTTTACCCATTTGTCAGTGCTCATTTCAGACTTCAGAATAGGGTGAATAGGGACCATTAACAACGACTGGGCAAAATGTGGCTTGCCCGTCCATGCTATTTCTATATTTCTACTCAAGCAGTACCCAGCCCCAGAGCTGTTTTTTCCAGAAAAAAAGATTAGACTACTCTCCTGAAAGTCTCTAGGACTTGTGATTCAACCTTTAAAGAGACTAGCCGTTCTTCCACCTGCATCATTGCCTCTTCCTTCTTCCCCTTCTCCTCCACGTTGGTCTGGGAATAATTTCAAATCTGAATAATGCTGCCATCAATAGAACCACAATAGCACAGTTAGAAAAAGCAGCACTACATGGATTACATTAGTCAATCATACATCATTGATTCTTAGATTTTTGAACAGAATCCAAATCACTGATAGTCCAAAACTCCAGTTAATAACACCAGGTAGACTGTGAAATTGGGAACAACACCACCAAAACTTGGAAATGGATTTCCAGGTCTTTCTAATTCAACCTGCTCCATTTTTGGCACTCTAGAAAGTTTTGGGGACTGAAAATTGCCTCCTTGCACTCACTGTCTCACTTGCACTACAGTTAAGTCCCCGTATACAAGTCTCTTATAATCCGAATAAACAAGTGTATTTGTAAAGCATATAGTTACTTTTTAATACCACACAGCCTAAATACCCTAATGAATGCACCACAACCCATCTGAACTTTGCAGCTAAGCAGGGTCAGCCCTGGTTAGTACTTGGATGGGAGGTTGTCAACAAATAGCAGGTGCTGTAGGGTGTATTTCAGAGAAAGGAACTGGCAAAATCATCTCTGATTATTCTTTGCCTAACAAAACCCTGTGAAATTCATAGGGTCATTATAAGTCAACAAGCAACTTGAAGGCAAGTCTTTTTTCCCCTTTATCTTTTATAGCAAAGCCTTCTTTTTTTTCTGATCTCTATCTTTTTAGCAACTGGGTGCTCTTCACTTAATACAGTGGCAGTGTGGTAGCTGTGTGCTGCATGGGTTCATTCCATGACACTGTTGTACTACCTCATAAGCGCAGCCCATTTAAAGAGGAGTGATTTCTTCTGATGATTTCCCTACTCTGCCTTTCCTCTTTCTCACTCTACCTTGAAGAATTACTAATATTAAATTTGGAACTGATCCATGCACCATTTCTTATAGTTTCAATCCATTATCCCTCTAAGCAGTTAACAATGTACACCACTGATTAAATCACAACCAGAGTATGGATATAACTAGATAATAACTAATTGTTTACAATTAATTCCTCTTTTTTTGCAATAACAAAGACATAACTGTTCTATTATTATGATAGAATCAGAGTTGGAAGAGACCACAGGGGCCATCCAGTTCAACCCCCTGCTGTGCAGGAACATTCATCAAAGCATTCCCAACAGATGACCATACAGCCTCTGCTTAAAAACCTCCAAAGAAAGAGACTCCACCATACTCCAAGGCAGCATATTCCACTGCCGAACAGCTCTGACCGTCAGGAAGTTCTCCCTGAGGTTTAGGTGGAATCTCCTTTCCTGCAGCTTGAATCCATTGCTCCTTGTCCTAGTCTCTGGAGCAGCAGAAAACAAGCCTGCTCTCTCCTCAACATGACATCCTTTCAAATATTTAAACATGGCTATCATGTCCCCTCTTAACCTTCTCTTCTCCAGATTAAATGTATACAGCTCCCTAAGCCATTCCTCATACGGCATGGCTTCCAGACCCTTCACCATTTTGGTTGCCCTCCTCTGGACGTGTTTCAGCTTGTTGGTATCCTTCTTGAATTGAGGTGCCCAGAACTGGACGCAGTATTCCAAATGAAGCCTGACCGATGCAGAATAGAGTGGTACCATTACCTCCCTCGATCTAGACACCATATTCCTATTGATGCAACCAAGAATCACATTGGCTTTCCTGGCTGCCGCATCACACTGCTGACTCATGTTCAGCTTGTGATCTACCAAGATCCCTAGATCCCTTTCACACGTACTGCTATCTAGCCATGTGTCCCTCATCCTATATTTGTGCCTTCCATTTTTTCTGCCTAAGTGCAGGACAATTCTCTCTGTTGAAATTCATTTTGTTAGCTTTGTCCCAGCTCTCCAATCTGTCAAGGTCATTTTGAATTTTGATCCTGTCCTCTGGTGTATTAGCAACTTAATAAAAGATAACTTCACTAGTTTTACATCTACAGCTTGTAACTGTGTAGCAGCTGCTATTTACATTTTTTATATAGTGTCTGTTGAATGCGGAGAAGCTGTTGTGTCATCTAATTTGGCCTTAAAGTCAGAGTTCACATTCTGAAACTACTGTCACTGAATCAGTACTGAAAACCATGTAACTCTGATTCCTTGAACCCTAAATAAACAAAATAACTTTTTTTATCTAGCACATAATTTTACCTTTATAGTTTGCTAAGGCAAAGTTTTCATTATTTAGTAACTTCTTTGGTCCTACCTTAACATATTTAGACTCCGCGCAGTCTCACAGCTTCTTTGTCTGAAAAATGTCTTGCATGTCACACAAACAGCAGTAATAGTCTATGATGTGTAACCAATTATACATCATATTTAGTTCATAAAACCAAAACTGACAAGTTGCATCCCACCCAGTGCCCAGCTTTCTTCAATGGGCCATTGCACTCATGGACTGATTTATCATTTTTTATAATTCCCCCTCTGTGTTCCACTGTTGTTATGGAGACATATTTCTGGCATAATGCACTTCTTTCTTCCACATGGTCCTCTTCCCTGGCATGCACTTCTGTTACCATGGTGATGATCGGGCATTCTTTTGCCTCCCCTTTCAACAATAGGCACCTTCTGCTGCCTTGCAGGGTTGTGCGTGGTGACAATAGATGGTTGCAAGCACTTAAATAAATTCTACAACCAGCTCCAATGTGTCAGCTAATCAACCTACTAAACTTAATAAGTATTACACAGTAGTAGGCTCAGGACTGAGATGTCCAACAGTCAGCAACAACATTGAGCTTAGTTTGGTCAATGTTTTCTGCCTGAGGTGAGGATAATATGGCACTTCTACACCCACTCTGCCAGCTAAAGAAGCTGCAGAGATGGCCACTGGCAAAGGGAGATTTTCTACCACAGCCTAAGGAGCAGGTTCCTAGGGAAAGCTGCACAGCATCCAGAATTCAGTCCTCCAACACTTTGCTGTTGTTACACATCTCTTGCCTTACTCTGTCCAGAAGCCCGGGTGGAGCTGTTGGGCATGTAAGTTTGGTGAATCAAATGTTCACCCTTCCAGAGCAGGAGTATGCCAGACCCTGAGATTTCAGGACTCAAACCTCAGATGGAAGGATGCCTCCTAGTAATGTCAAAGGTGGTGGTCCCAGGTGAGCATACAGGGACAATCCCTGCTGATGTCACAGGAAGCTGGGCTAAATGATGTTATGATTCATAGTATATTAAACATTGAACACAGTTGCTCACAGCACTTCATTCAAATAACGAAACGCAAAGTGAAGTAAACGAAAATGATACTTCTCTGGGTGGAAATTAGATTTTCAATGCTCTGCACAGAACAGAAATTTCTTCCCTTCGTCAGCTATGTTTTTATCAGTTTCCCAGTAACGTTAACAACACATGGGAGTTGTACTCCAGCTTGAGAAAGTTTTTCAAGCAAGCTTTGAAATAAAAGAGTTGAACTTTTTTTCCAGCTCTTTTTAAAAACCTTTGCAAGCACTAAATTTTTTTAAAAAAAGTTTTCCAAACTGTGTTGTAATGGGCTGCTTCCATTTACCACTGTTTATTACTGGAGAAGACAATGACCATGACAACAGTGAAGATGATGATTTGATGCCTTTGGGGAAGCCCTTGTCCCACCAGCTTCATGAACTTTGAAAATCCAGGTTACAATTGTTCAACAAGTGCCGGCTCCTGTCTGCTGAGTGTCAATATCTGGATGCTTCGGTTGAGACTACTCAAATTTAGTATTTTAATTATTATTTCATATTGATGTTATTTGCTTCCCACCATATTCCCAACAAAGGATTGAAGGGAGCTAACAATTACATAAAAACAGAATTAAAACATAAAAGATAGATATAATTTCCTGTGACAGGAGTACAGAGGCCAATCTTCAATCCAGGTTGTGGTTGCCAAAGCAGAGGGCAGGACAGTCTAGCTCTGTGCCTTGTGTGTTTATCCCAGTTTTTCCTGTTGTCTCAGGAAGATAATAAGTGCAAATTTAGGTGCCACATTTGCTCCAGATTAAATTTGTTGGCTTGCCAAATTTCTTCAAAGGAATTTGGCAAGATCAGAATGGGACACAGGTTTAGAAGAAGACAAGGAGATGCGCACACTAAAAGGGAGAAGGGTGGCAGTCCTTTTATATACATTGTGCAATAAAGGCTGCATTAAGTGGTTGCTGCCCTTTTCTAGAGAGAATTAATCTTTCCAAGTAAGCATATGCCACACACACAAAGTAGAAGCAAGGGTATAAAAAGAATGCTAAAATTTGTAGTGAAAGGACTGGCAGAAGATAGTTCATATCTCTCCTTGGATTTTTTTTTCTTAAAGAAAAGGTGAGAAGTATAAAACCTGTGGTTTATCATGCAAGGAGGCAAGATTTTGGGGAAAGATTCTATCCAAATGGATCCTGAGCTGCTAGAAATGAGGACTTTAGGTAAACCAGCTAAAAAACTCTTCAAACATTTACTCCAGGTTGTATAGCAAAACTTGATTTTCAGCATGAGATTTGGGCTAAACAAATGCTCTTCGGTTGATTCAGAGTCATTTCACAAAAGCTGTGAGAAGTCATGAAAGTAAAGAAACTTCAGGTACATCAAGACTGCAAGAATTTCAAGGAATACAAGAATATCAAGGGCCAGGACTTTTTACAGACCTGAGCCACTTTTTCCCCCTTACCAGTGTGAAAAGGTCCGGGGCAAGCAAAAGGATCATAAAAGTGACTGGCAATGCCCAATCTTGGTTGAGTGGTTTCCTTTGCTAAAACATCTAATTGGTGCAGAGAGAGTGTGTCCTTGGTGATTGAAGGTACCATTTGCTGGTTGCAGGAAACTCTGGTGGGGGGATTGTGACCCTCTGGTTTGTTGTATTCATACCTAAGGCTAGAACCGTATTTTCCCTGAACTTTGCTAGTGTCTAACTAGGTTGGATGAGTCAGAATGGTTTGAGGGTTGGACTCGGACTGAGGGAGACCAGAGTTTGAATCCCTGCTCAAACTGGTAAACCCACTGGATGACCTTAGATAAGTCAATCTCTCTCAGACTAAGGGTACACAGGAGATACGAGTCAGAGAGGAAGGATAAGCCCTCTGTGGCCCAGATTGGGATGACACCTAGACCTCTAGAAGTATATCCTCCTAGACCTCTAGAAGTATATCCACCTGGATGTTTGGTCAATTTTATTTTTCTTGGGTTCTTTGCCCTGTTGGACTGCTCCATCACATACGACAATTCTTGAGTCTCAAAAGTTTCCACAGGCAGTCACCAAAAGCACATGCAGTCACAAAAAAGAAAAAAGAAAAAAAAGGTAAAAAGGTGTGGGAAGCTGCGTAGGCCTTCTGGGTGTGTGGTGAGGAGCTTCTTTCAGTAGTTGGTATGGAGGACTGCAATAATCATTTTAGGATGATGTTCCCTAAGTTGATATTCTCTGAATGTTTTGGATTACAGTGTAACCATTTGATATCTGGCCATTTAGGGTTGATAAAAGGTGTAATCTTAAAGTGTAGAGGTGGTACCAGGTTAGAGGAGTGGTGTTTTAGAATGTTTAGTTAGCACCCCCCCTAAATAAAGAAAGACACTTCTGTCCACCTATTGTTGCTGAATGTCTTCAAGTTCTTTCCGACTTATGGTGACCCTAAGGCAACCCTATCACAGGGTTTTCTGGGCCTGACAGATTGCGGTGCACCCAAGGTCACCGAGCAGGCTTCCATGGCTGAGTAGGGAATTGAACCCTGGTCTCCAAGATCATAGTCCAGTGCTCAAACCACTACACCACACTGGCTCCTTCAGTTCACCTACCTACTTTCCTGACAATTCCTAGAAAGTTCTGTTTTGTTCCTTTCTCCTTCGCTCTCCAAACCACTTGTGTTTCTCTATATCAATAAATACTAGTAATCCAAACTTGAGCCTTTAAATTAAATCTGGAGGTGTTAAGAGCACATCCATCACTTCACACAAAAGTTACAAAATTTTATTTAGTGCTGCTCATTGCAAAATAGGATGCCACTTACTTTGCAATATGGCTATTGCTAAAATTAATCAATTGTGATTGCAGTCAAGGGTCAGGGTTCTTGCTATTACACAGCTTTAACCATTGCATTTGGAAACACTTGGACGTGATCTCTGATGTGCAACTCACTCTTAAGGAAATCTTGAAAACCAATTTGCAGGTTCCTCTTCCCCTTCCCCCTCTTGAGCTGTCACACTGCTAGTTGCACATGGGACACTGTGTTACAGAAAGATGGCCACTACCAACACGGAGCTCCCAAACAGGAACTGCAATAAAACACTTTTTAAAAATGCATTTCACAGCTTATTCTTTGTGAGAATTGCTTCTATCCCTGTGAACCTGGACGCTGCTGAGTGAAGCAGAACAAGGGCAGTTTCCCTAGAAGGGTTTCCTTTCTTGGAAGAAAGGAGGATCTTGAGATAGAGGGAAGTCCAGCTGGTTAGATGAACTCCACCAAAAGTGAAAATGGAGTTCTAATAAGGATGCCTGCCCTGTGACTTCATTCATGAGGGAAACACAAATGTTGGGCATCATCTCTGTCTAAGCATCTGATGATATGTTACACACCTCATCTTCTTCTAACACACTTGGTAAAACCCCAGATTTTCTTTTCTCCCAGCGCAAAACGGCAGCACATCCTATGATTACACAGCAGCTGGGCTCACTGGAGCCTGACATACCTGAAGCCTTTGTTGAGGAAAATATAATATTCTGGCATTGTCTTCAAAGGAAGAACTAAGCTCCAGATTCAGGCTGTAGACCAGCAAAAAAGAAAGCAGCCTGAGCAAATTTTAATTAAGGTGTTGCACCATGCTGCTTTCAGTTCAGTTTTTAAAAGTCATGAGGGATCACATGTTCCATACTTTATATTTTCAGAATAGAATAAATATATGTCACTATAGCCAGACTGAATCCCACACTTGGACAATAGATTGCTTAGCTGATGCCAAGGTCTTATGTACTTCTCTGCTGCAAATGGTCAGCTAGCTTCCCACTCAGCAAGGGCCCTTCCACATTACACAATTAAAGTGTTATGAAAGTGCCAAGAAAACCCTATCTCAGAGTTGACTTGAAAGCACATAGCAACAACAAATCATCTCTCTTTTGGTGGGTCTTGTACATTCACTGGCTAGGATTTTACCCATTGGACCTGAATAGCTTTCCTTTCCAAATTTTCTGGTTCTGGCATCTGAGGGCCTTACTCACCTCTTCTCCTACCCTAGACTGAGATCTTTGCTAAGGCCTCTTTCCTTTGTCTCACAATAATAGGAGTGCAAACACTTCTCATCATTTCTATAGGAAGTTCTAAGGAGATGCCAGGATAAGGTCAATATTACATTGTTAATTTGTCTTCAGGAGATGCTTTCCTGGCATGTTGCAGCCTCCTGCTTTGCCATTGTGTGTGTGTGTGTGTGTAGTGTGTGCATGCATATGCATGTGGCTAGAGGAGTGTCTTTATAACCTTGCTTTGCTTAGAAGCTCAGTCACTTAGAACAGATCTTTCTGGGGTTACCCAGAAGAAAGGATCACAGCTAAGATTCATTTAGCAGATCAATTTCTCTTGTTTCCTCTTGAGTTCCCACTCTACCCACTCCCTAAGCTCCTCTAGAGGAAATTGCTAAGACAGAGGGAGTTTTATGGTGCCAAAAATGTGCAAGAATAGATGAGAAGAAGCTGCTTAGTATGCACCTTCAGGGCACATACCTTGAGTGAATGCATCTTGGAATCAGATAGCCTGTCTGCCCTACCTCATTCTTTTGCCATGGAAACCCCCACAGGAAAACTAGTTTCTATTTCTTTTTGCCACAGACTACCTGAACATTTCCTCTCCTCTGTGTTTTCTGACCTCTTTTGTGCTTTTTCGTCTCCCTCTTCTCATCCCCAAACTGTAGAAGCACAAATTTACTTAACCTCAGTTGCTGATATGTTCCAGAATTGGAGCCTCACAGGCTTTGTTTTCATGGTGGACCTACTTCTTTAGTGATTTTCCCTACCATCATTAAAGCTTGGTCTATGAAATTGTATTTTCATCTGCATTTATTTGGTATCCCTAATATGCATTGGACTCTATGAGGAAACAGATTCCCTATTAAAAGTTGTGCTGTAATGTTTGCTATTCCCCATCACAATTATTTGTATATTCAATAAGATTTCTCCCCAGAGAAATAGTTCTGTGTGAGTGTGATTTACTGGGGCTTGTCTTCCTAGATGTGTGATTGTCGATGTTCATAGGTCACATCTATATGTATTTTCTCTGAATGGATGTAATTATTTACACGTGCTTGGACAGCACACCTAGAAATGGGGTGGAACCAAATTAATTAGAAAGTAGCACAGCTAGCAAGTTGCATAACAGTATGGCTCCCAGACTGGCGTCTGGAGGGTTGATTAATATTTCATATTTATCATATCTAAAAATCCCTGTGCATGTTTTCCACAAACAAACACAGTAGTGCAACAATAGCAAAATAATATCAGCAGCAAGAGCCTAAGCACATCAATGGAGTCAGAAGTCACACTGTTGGAAGGGGGGAGGAACTTCCTTGTTTCATAGAATCATAGAATCATAGAAATGTAGAGTTGGAAGAGACCACACAGGCCATCCAGTCCAACCCCCTGTCATGCAGGAACACCCTCAAAGCACTCCCAACAGATGGTCATCAAGCCTCTGCTTAAAAACCTCCAAGGAAGGAGACTCCACTACACTCCGAGGCAGCATATTCCACTGCCGGACAGCCCTGACTGTCAGGAAGTTCTTCCTGAGGTTCAGGTGGAATCTCCTTTCCTGCAGCTTGAATCCATTACTCCTTGTCCTGGTCTCTGGAGCAGCAGAAAACAAGTCCTCTCCTTCCTCTACATGGCATCCCTTCAAATATTTAAACATGGCTATCATGTCCCCTCTTAACCTTCTCTTCTGCAGACTAAACATATCCAGCTCTCTAAGTCTATCCTCATAGGGCACGGCTTCCAGGTCTCTCACCATTTTGGTCGCCCTCCTTTGGACCTGCTCCAGCTTGACCATGTCCTTCTTGAATGACACAGTATTCAAGATGAGGTCTAACCAAAGCAGTTTATAAATATTCTGTTTGTAGACTAAATTGGGTGGAGGCACCTGTGGGTGTCCTTAGAACTGGAGCATTAATTTTAGAAATGTGGTGACTGAAGCACACTTGCAAACCAGTCTTCCATAGACTTGGGACACTTTACAAATCCTTACTTGAAGTCTCTGCATAGACTCTGACAATAAATTTACCCAGTACCTTATGCACACACAGATACTTTTCATATGTACTGATCCCTGTGCACCCCTGACTTATCATGGGGGAATTCTGCTTCTCTGTTTTCTGCTCCATGGCCCTTTTCACACTGAGGCTTCTAGCGCAAGCGGGGAGGCCGGCAAGCGCAAGAAGGCTCCTCCGGGAGGCTGCCGCTTCCCCGCTCCTTCCCACCGCAGGCGAAGGAACGAGCGGGGAAGCGGCACCGAAGGAGGCTTGCCGCGCAAGCCACCCTCCCCCCGTGCGAAGTGGGCGGCATCGCGCCGGATTCCCCCCGCGCGCAAAGCGGGCGGTGTCGCGCTGGATTCCCCCCTGCACGCGAAGTGGGCGTCGCGTCCGTCGCGCTAGCTCCCCACCCCGCTCCTTTCTTCCACAGGGGCGGAGGGAAGGAAGCGCGACCCGGCCGGCTCCCGGAGGCTCCGCACGAAAGGTAAGTGCGGGTGGGCGCCGGGAGCGTTGCGCGAGCGTGGGGTGATTTTCGCTTGGACTCGAAAATCAAAAAACCCGCACTCGCGCCGCTTCAGCCCCGCTTCAGCCCGGCGGAAGTGGGAGTGCGTCGTGCGGAGCGACGCTCCCACTCCGGCGAGGCTCACAGGGCTGTCGTGCGAGCAAAGGCCCGTGCGAAAAGGGCCCGTGTCTCAGTCAGAGCACCTGCCTCACTATAAGGGAGAGTGCATCTTATATATGGCATGTGGTTGGCTTTCTTGTGCTCTTGACATTTCTCTGTATGGGACTGATATGTATGCGGCTGGGTGGGTTGTCTTCTGGAGTTGTGCACTTTTTTAATATCATGTTACTTCTGTGTCATGGTAGTCAAAATGGGAGAAGGAAAGCAAGTCTCTTGTTCCCTACACCTCAAAGTTCCCATGTTGATTTATTACAATCTCTACCCTTTCTTCCTTCAAACTGCTGAAGCACATATAGATGAGCTCAATACATGAACTCAAAAAAAAATCTCTACTTTAGAGGTACTTTAGGGCTAAACTATATGCTACATTAAAAACACAATGTGAACTTGAGTCTTGATTGGTTTCTCACGTTGAAATATGTGCACAGACAGATCTGATCTGGATTTAGGCCACTGTGTGTGGGTAGGGAAGGCTTAAACCTTCTGCCTGAAGTCATTTTCCCTCTTAAGCCTGTTCTCTTCCCTGCACTTGGGCTAAAAAAGGGAAAGAAAAGAAACACCATTGAGGCTCAGTTCACTACATGTTCATTAAACTATTGTTTAGCCTTTACTTTGAGAATTGTGGCATATCCAGATTTAATCATTGTAACTATTTGATATCATTTTGAATGTTCTGGCTCCATCCCTTGGAATGCTGGGCTTTGAAGTTTGGTCAGGCACTTGGAAATCTCTGCCAGGAGCTCTATTGCTAGTTAAGAGAACAGCACTAGCACATTCTATATACGTAAGCAATCTAGAAGCTGCAAGATTTGATAGGATGGAGCCATGGCATTTAAAATGCTCCAATTGTGTATTGGAGAGCCAATATGGTATAGTGGTTTAAGTCTTGGACTATAACTCTGGAGACCAGTGTCTGATTCCCTGCTCAGCCATGGAAACCCAATGGGTGAGCTTGGGGACGTCACACACTCCCAGGACCAGAAAACCCTGTGATAGGTTTGCCTTAGGGTCATCATAAGTCAGAAATGACTTGAAAGCACACAACAACAACAATTTGTGCAATTTAGATACACCTCAGTGGCTTACAAATCATAACTACTGCCAAGAGGAGCAGTCCTATGGCTTCTCCACATGTCTCTTTTGTAAGGTCTAAAAGTTATCAGTTAAGTCAGATTTTTTTCTAGCTAAAAGGGGTAACACTATTAAATATTTTAACTAAAGTGCTTCATTTAAGTTAAATTTCAGATTACATAATTAATTATTAAAAGAGTGAGTGCAGAAAAGAGAAAATAATTTTTATTACAGTTTAGTTAATTGTTAGGTTAAAAGATTTTAAGCAAATAAGGTGCAAGGGAGTGTAGTCTTCTTTAAATCCAAGTATTCCTTGTGTTCTAAACTAGACACCAAATGGAGGCTGTTCATCTGATGTAGGAAACTGAATTTTGAAGCTAATGAGCCTAGAACTTTTGCTGAAAAGTATGTCGAGAATCAGTAACAAAGTAACATATCAAGAATAATAATGAGTGGCATTTTTCAGTTTCATTGTGATAAGACTTGTAGCATAAACATTTAACTTTAATTTAAATGGCCATTCAGCGTGCATTTAATTGTCATTTCCTCCATTCAAGTGCAAATGCAATTAAATTAATTAACAATTTGTGAAATGCATCGGACTGCTTCTACCAGCTTTCCTATCTCCGGCATTTTGATATTAAAGGGTTTTCCTAACCTTCCCTGAAAATAGCAGTCAGTGGAGTAGAATGGGGCATATGCAATGTTAAACTCTATGACTTTCCATCAGACACCTTTCTTTCTCGTGTTTATTGGACAATCACAGACCTATTCTTCCTGCAGCAAGTGCATATTTTTTTCAATATGTTTGAAAAGGAGGATGAGAAAGATTTTACTTATATCTCAACTTGCCTCCATGCCTCCCCTCTATTTTACTTTCAAACCAACACTTGGGTACACTATCAATACAGATGGACAGTCACTTTCTCATGATCACCTAGTAACATACTTTGCTAAAGGAGAAAAAAAGCAAGAATTCTGATCTTCTGGGTCCTATTCTAACACTTTAGACACTGTAGCATACCAACTTTCAGTTTGGACCTGAGTTATATGACTGAGGAGGGATTTTGAATCCATGTCTTTCCAGACCAAAGGCAATTCATGTACATTGTTACTCAATAAATGCAATAAGTAATAACATTATCTTAATTTTCACTTATACATTCTAACTACATCAAGAAAAACTGGTTTGGCTATGTCAATAATATGTGACACTGCATTATATTATATTCTACTCCTACAACATCCTACATTGAGTTACATAAACAGATAGAGCCCTCCTTGTGGGACTGGATTCTTGGTTGGGAGGAGTTTGGGAGTGTCTACTTTCCTATCACTTTCTGGTAGCTTTAGCAGCCCTGAGGCTCTTGCCAAATACCACAGTTATATTTTTTTTTTGAACTACCACAACCAGAATCCCCCAGCCAGCATGGCCACACACTGGGTAGGAGATTCTGGGAATGGTTGGTCAAAGCAACTGTCTCATGCTCTGATACCTGCACCTGTCAAAAATAAAGCTTCAAGAAATTTCAGAAGACACTTTGTAAGTCTTCCTTTTTTTCCTACTGGGACATCACTCCCTCCAGTGACAGGCCTAGGGTTGTATCAGGTAACTGAGACAGATTGGGGATCCTGTCAGTGTGCTACCCACTATCCTGATCCCCCCTCTCCAGCTGGGCTGGCTGGGTGATCTTCAGTACCCACACCAAAATCACTTCTGGGCCTGGTCTTTGATGTTTTATTTATTTGTTTCCACAGTGCTTGTGTGACCATCTTAGTTTGTTATCAACTATGTACCTGCTGCGGGGCATACTTTTGATGTGGTCTTTATTCAAATGATGAGAAGAATGGTTTGCAAGTTGGATGTGTGTGTGTCAAATTGGCTTTGTCAGTCATTTTGTCAGAGGGGCCATCTGGAGATGAAGAACAGGTTTTCACCAGTGGTAGTGAACATCTTCCGTGTCAGAGGTGAGCTGAAAACACTATGGGCTTTATTCCAAACTTTAAAGGAGTTACCCAAGGAGCTCAATCCTATTCCCCAAATAGTTCAATATCTTGGACAGCCTCTTTAAAGAATAGAATCCAACCCCAAATGGATTTACTGCATCCCTGACATGGAAACCACTGGCTGCCACGGACCTAGATTGTCTGCAAGTCTTCCAACAATCCCCGTTTGCCAGGGACAGTCTTGATTAATCCTCTGCTATTGCACTTTTCCAACAGCTTTTAAAAATGCCTCATTTTCTAACTCTTCCGTCCAGTTCAACAGATGAGAGAGGTTGCGTTACAAGTACATCTAGAGTCAGAGGTTCTTCCTCCCTGATTTGGGCCAACGGTAACATTTGAAACAGGCTTCAGAATATGGAGAATGTATGTTCAAACTATCCTATATGATACTTAAACAAAGATGTAATCAGATATAACCAAGCCTAAGTGACCGTACACTGTGAATTAGACTCTAGTGAATCAATCTACCAGTGAGGGTCTTGAAGATCTTCTTTCTTGTGAGCTACCATATTCATCAGAAGAGGGCATGGTACAATAGGCCATCCACATTCACAAGTGTTTGGGGTGCAGAACCCACACGAAAGTGAAAAAATCATGAATAATTTTCCCTACACGATTCCCCTCCAGAGCTCTCTGCTCCCATTCCTTTGCCTCTGGCCCTGGCATTCCTGGGTGTGGGTGGGTAGAGAAAAACCAGTGTAAAGGGCTTACTGATACTTTCCCCTTACATGGAGAAGAGCAGAGTTCTGGTGTTCTAGCAACTTCCAATGGCCATTTTGAGAATGGAGGGGTAGGAGCAAAGAGAACACCTGACTAATCAGCAGCTATTACACAGCAGAATGTGGAGCCACGTGGCAGACGTGGGAGGTCCTTTACTCACCCAAAGGGGAAAAAAGTATATGTCCATTTTAAACATAAGCCTTGCAAGCCTGGACTGAGCAATGCAAGGGAATGGGAGGAAGAAAATGGGGTGTGGGTGAGGCAATGATGTGCCTTGTGAATAATCAAATTAGCAAAGGTCAAACTCATAAATGTAGGGGGAGGATTGCACTTCAAATTAAACAGGCCATTTTTTTTAAAAAAAAATGTAGGTAACTTTTTAACATGAGACCTTAAGGGATTTTTCAAAAATTAAAATAATAAAATACAAAATACAGTTTATTGACGCTTTGTGGCCTTCCCTCACCTAGAGAGGCTGACCCTCTAAAGTGCCATATAGTATTCAGAATGCCGACAAGAACTTTACATTAGAGGATGTGGATGAGAAGAACTCTGATGAGGTGCTATTTGCTATCTGTCTGTAAACATGCACATCTGTTTATGTGTATAGTTTCATTGTGCTGTTCTAGTTAAAAAATGGGCTTTTAATTAAAAGAATATAATGGGTTGTTTTTAGATATTGGATTGTCTCTGTTGCTGTGAGCCACCCTGAGGCCCTATTTAGCCATCGGGCAGGATATAAGTTTAATAAATGAATGAAATGAAAATTAATTAATGCTAAAGGGGGATGAACATTCTTTTGTTTCAGACAGGAAGAAAGGGGATTCTCCAGGCTGTGTTAACAACATGTTGTATTTATGAGGTATTAGAAGTAACCAGATCAAAATGTTTTTAGATACACTCCTTTCTTCCATTCAATATGAACTTAAATATATACAACAATAGGTATGGGAATCTTCACCTATCATAAAGGGAAAAAAAAGAATAGATTGACCATCTCTCTTGGAAACAGGAAGAAAGGAGGTAGTAAGAATGGCTCACACAGAATGTAGATATTTATTTCCATTTCTTCTAATAGTGCAAAACTATGAATGTCTACTCAGGAATAACCTCCAACTGTCCCAATTTGACAGGCATTCTCAGTTAATCCTCTATTGTCCAACTTTCTCAGCTACTTTTAAAATGTTTAAGTTTCTCTCTCTTCCTCCTGTTTTCCCTCTTTGTCCTCAGCTTTGTCCTCAGTTTCAGCAAACTGAATTCAAAGTGCAAAAGTAGTTTGTACTCAGTTAACTAGTGGGAGAAGAGGGGGCATAGCCTTGTCTTTCCTAGTAGTCTCTAGCAAAAGCAAACTATTGCAGCCTCTCCTAGCTTATGTGTTCTTTTTCATTATTGCCTTTGGCCATTTTGACCACACTCTGCCATTTTCTGGCCACATGTGTCCTGGGCCAGAAAATAGTGCTATTATTTCACTTTCAACATCCTATGAAATCCTGGGGTTTAAGGTTAGGGAGGGGAACCAATGTACACCTCAAGGCCCCTCCCTAACCTGCAAACCCCAGGATTCCATAGGATGTTGAAAGTGGAATAATAGCACATCGTGAGTGCGCGTGAATAACACGTCGTGAGTGAATTCAATCAGTCTTATTCCTCAGCATACCTTCTAACATTTCACAGGTGAAAACCATGGTTTTCACCTGTGAAATGTTAGAAGGTATGCTGAAGAATAAGACTGATTGAATTCAGTCAGACTTACTCTAAGGTGTACATTGGTTCCCAGCCTTGGTTGCCCAGGTTTTATTGGACACGCATTCTCAGAAGCCCCAGCAAGCATGGCCAATGGCCAGGGATTCTGAGAATCATAGTCCAGAAACATCTGGGAGTCCAGGGCCCTTTTTGCACAACATTTGCCATGCGAAAGGGCATCTGGAGTGTCATGCAATTGTGAGGAGATATCTGCATGATGCACTCACAATCCTGCGATGCTCCAGGGTAGGGCAGGTGCCGATTGCGCACTTTTTCATTTTCAGCTTTCAGCCAAAAATGCTGTGTGATTACATATTGCTTCAGGGCCCTGCACGCACTTGCTGTGCGTACGGCACCTCTGGAGCCACGGCGGTCTCGCTTCCTGCCCCAGTGCAGCCTGGGAAACTCCCAGGCTGCGCTGCAGAAGGAAGAGGCAGGGCTCTTGCACTGCCTGTTCTGGGGCAGGCAGCTTGTGTAAAGCTAAAGCAGCGGGGACATGAGAGCCTCTCGCTGGAGGCTGCTCGCGCGATCCCTCCACCCCAGTGCCGAAAAAAGGTAAAGTGCAGAAAGGGCCCAAGATGAGGAACCCTTGGTATATTGGATTGTACCCTTAATTTCTTCCTTTTTTGTTCATGCCAGCTAGGAATCAAAAGTGTAACAGTAGAAGAATAATTGGGCCACCTGCCTGACCAAAATATCAACAGACTCTTACTAGCCTCTACAGTATACATTTTTCTAAAACAACATATAATTTCCTAAAGGCTATTATTTTGCCACAAATCTCCCAACTCCTTCTTTTGGCTTTGAACAATGCAGCTGACTTACTTCTATTAAAATAACAATAACAACAAACCATGAAAGGAGGCCTATTTGTTCTAATCAAATTAAGGTCTTTGGCTTACCAACAGAGTCTTGCATTGAGTTAACCTGAAGTCCCTTTGAGACCACAGTCTAACCTTTAAAATGATTATAGGTAGAAAGGAAAGCTAAGGAAAAGATTCAGCTGTATGCTGGCAGGAGAGGCCCTCACAAAGACATTTCTAAAGAGAATTTATTTTCTGTTGTTCTTACTTCCTTTCGTTACATTTTTCTGCCTTTTGCAGTCACAGATACAAAGCTTATAAGCAGTTGATTTTCTTGAAAATGCAAAGAGATTAACACTTTGCATATTGTATATCTTTTAGTCTTTAAAAAAAGAAACACAATAAAAACAAAGCAAGGGGAAATTAAATGCATGTAGAGGTCTATAGGATTAAAGCTCTAATGATGTAATGTAGTGGTGCTAGTTATTACAATTATGTGATGTCACAAAAATCCTAGGATACAAAGGGATACAGTTAACCTATAAATGTCAGTGTAGTGAGATGAGCTTCTGATGAAGACTTGAGGAAAATGTCCAGGCACAGAGAAGAGGGGCAGAAAGCCTTGAAGTAACAGATGGATGGAAAAGAGTCGCACACCTACAGTGTGCATGGAAAAGTGTGAAGCTTACATCTTTCAAGACAGCACAGTCTGATGGTGGGCGAGCTCATCTTGCATATTGTTTGGCATACAGGCAAGACACGTGCCTTCTTTCATCAATAGGTGGTACGCATGTGTGTGTGTGTGTGTGTGTATTTGTGTGCATGGGAGTGTGGATTTTCAGGCAGAAGGCACAGGAAGCTGGGGGCAGGTAGGTAGGCAGGGGGATGGGATGGGAAAGATTTTTTGCCATTACAATTTTAATCTCACCCTTGTGAGGCCAATAAACCAGGGATATAGCATAACTTGCTAATAAGAATTCTGCCCCCACCATGGGATTTTCCTCCAGTTGCCAAATTTCTAGCTTTAGCTCTAACACTAATTTAAATTTCTAGCTTTAGCTCTAGCACTAATTTAAAACTTTAGTTGAGCATTTAGAAATACAGTTTAGGCACCTAAAGATAAGTGGCAGGCAAAATTCCCAAAGGAACAGAAACACCCCCCCTGCAAATAGAAGTGTTTTAGGTGCGAATGACTTTCAGTGATTCACTCTCTGCAATGCTATAGTTTTGGGACTCAATCTGGACAGTTCTCAGCCTATATAGTTGTCCTAGCAACCAAGGAAAACCTGCTCAGTGAAGCTGCTGCATTTGTTTAAAGGCAGATCTGAATGAATCTGAAGACACCTCTTTTTCCCACAGTCAAGAGGCATAAGTTTGGATAGGTGAACTGTTTAAAAACTTAGCTCTGAAAGAGTCGCCAGACACACCCACTCAATCTCTTTTGCTGATCTCCTCAAGGTTGCCTAAAGGCCCCACATAAATACGGTACTTCTGAAGTTACATTGCCCGATTGCTTCAGCAGCCACAGGATGCTTCCTAAAAAATTCTTCCAGTTTCTGCACCCAAGTATCAATCTTTTGGGCACAATACTCCTTCCAGCTTGAGGCTAAGGCTAAAATACTGCTTACTCCATTTCCATGGGAGTCAGAAGGCCCATTGAACAAAGCAGTAATGTTTACCTCACAGGATATCCACACCTTTTAGATTATGTTTAATTCTTGATTTGAGATTTTACATGTCTGATCTTTGTGACTTTAACTCCATTTTTAGATAGAATGGTTAGCTCTGTTAAGTTCTGGTGAGGAAAGGCAGGGAATCAATTTAATAAATAATACCTTTGCCACTAATCCATGAGACTGGCATCATTGCTCCTCCTACCAATGCAGAGTGACTGCCACTCCCACTGCTTGGAGCACAGGCCAGGAGTCATGAAGGGATGGCATATCACCTGTGATGGAAGTAAGTTACTGGAGAAACAAGCTGCTCAGAGCCAGCAAATCATTGGTGTGCAGCCCCGGGAAAAGTGAAACCACTATAACAGTGTACCAGCAGAGCTATCACTTTGTATTACAAAGGTACTACCACTTTTGACAACGGCTACAGGCTCAAATATCTGGACTTTGGTTTGTACGTACATACACTCAGAGATAGACAGATGTGCACGGAAAGCAAGGTTTTCCAGAAAACATTTATACGCTACCCATGCTGTGCTTGTTCCTTTTTTTTTTTTTTTAAACCCTTTGGCTGTACAATTATTTTGGGACTTCTGACAAACCATATCTCCTTATGCGAGCCTGCCCACGTTCTAAGATCTGCAGGGGAAGGCTTTCTCTCAGTCTCATCACCATCCCAGGGATGTATGGTGAAGACATGAGAGAGAGACTTCTTGGTGGATACTCCCAAATTATGGGAGGTCTGGTTGGCCCCCTTCCTTCTATCTTTCCACTGGCATGTAAAGATGTTTTTATTTAAGAAAGCTTTGGGATTTTTGTGTGTTGCAGCAGACAAGGATTTTAATGGGAGGGTTCGGTTTTTAAATTTTGTTATATTTTATGCATCTTTCAATGATGTTTTTAACTTGTTTTTGATTGCTGCTTTTAATGCTGTTTTTAGCTTGTGGTTTTTACATAGAACTTTAGTTGTGCTTTCACTTTTGTTATTAAGAGTTTTTAGAACAGGGTGTGCTGCTTTGGATCTCATGTTGGGAAAAAGATGGAAAATAAATAAATAAATAAATAAATAAATAAATTTTATGGTTGCATGAATAAGCATTCATTCATATCATACCCTCCAACATTTCACTGATGAAAACTGGGATACGTGTGGCCAAGTAAGAATAGAGTATAGTCAAGATGGCAGAAAGTTATTATTTTTTAAAATAAATTTTTATTAACATTTTCCAACCCCTCAAAAAAACTAAAAAAACACTACAAAGATATAAATTAGTATGTAAAAGAAAGAGAAAAAAAATTAACATCATAGCAAACATAAACACATCTGATTTAAAATGCATATAAATTAAAAGTTAGAAGAAAGAAAAGAAAGAAAGAGAGAGAGAGAGAGAGATTGAGAGAGAGAAAAGAAAGGAAGAAAAAGGGAGAAGGAAAGAAAGAAAAGCAAACAGAAAAGAATCAACTTCCCCCTTCCTTTAGATGGGATATAGCCTACACTTGTCCAAAGCCTCTTAAAAAAAGAATATCTACCCTTCACTTCTTCTACCTCCCCAATTCATGCTTTCTAAAAGAGAAAACATTTTTTTTTTGCTAATGTATCTAACATCATATCTCTATATTTCTTCTATTGCAACCTACTTGCTTAGTAAAGAACATTACATAGTAAACAACACTGATATTGCTAAATAATCTTAATGCTACTGATTTTTCTAAATACAGCTGACTTAGGTCCTTTCCGCACACAGTTATTAAGGCTTCTGCACGTTGGAGCAGACTAGGTTTGGTTTATTTATCTTTGTTCCACATGTAATTCCAACTAAATGTACCCCCATGTAGTGGTAAAGCGTGCTATTTGAAAACCGGAAGAAATCGGTTTTCCAATTTTCCAGATCAATCTGATTCATACTTTCACAGTGGTGCAGACACGTACATTTGCACCAATGCAAATTGGTGGTCAGGGGAGGGCTCATGGGAGGGGCCAGGGGTAGTATGGACTTTTGCACATACGCATGTACTCAATGATGTACTAAACCATAAAAAAAAAAAAGACCAATCACAGCCGACAGGGCAGCGTGAAGGGAGTAGCCACGGTGGAGGCCGTGTGGATTCATGAACTCGCACTCCTCTGAATCAGAATGGAACATAGGCAGTAGCGGTGCAGAAGGAAATGAGGGAAAGTCCGCCTTGTTTCGAGCCCAGAAAATCCGGTAAGAAATGGCACGAACTGACTCACCAGCCTCATGTGGAAAGGGCCTTAGTTACTTGTTATTTTCACTGGTTAGAAGTATAAATCTATTACATATTTAATAACATCCCTAAATCCAAATTTATCTCTATCATTATAAACATTTTCCAGTATCATTATCCAAAATCTGTAACTATATATTCACTAGTCAAAACTATCAACCTATTATATGTTTCATAATATTGCTGACTTCCAAATATATCTACGCTACTTTATTTTCTAAAAGCCATTCCAGAATTCATAGAGTTATACATCTGCATTTGTAACCTAATTTGACCAGATCTTCAGCTTGAATATAATTTCCCACTTCCCACAAAAACATCTTTTCCCTGATTACTTCACACATTACATTTTAAAAACACTATCGTGAGGCAGCATCCTTATTTTATTCTTCATTCCACCTCCTTCTATTTTGCAAAGTAAATCAATCCACACACATGACTTTATAAAAATGGGACAACATCCTTGCTTTAACATCCACCTTTCTCCTCCTTCAATCATACAAATAGGTTCAACATAATTTTTTTCAGTTTGCTTACAGATTCCAGTTAAATTCGTCCGCCCTTCTCTCCTCCCTAGAGGTGTAATATCTCTTTCACTAGTTCAAACCTCCTGATCATAAATCTCTCCTAGGACATCTTTCTCTATGAACTCTGCTTCTGCTGGTTTTCATCTTGTTTTGCTTCTATGTTCATTTTTATATCTCTCACTGTATCTTCTGTATTTCTCATCTCAGTTCCTTGAACTCCTGCCTCATGATGTCAGTTATGCTTTTGAATTCTACACATATTTCCTCCATTGTCCATTTTGGAAGATCCTGTAAGTTTCAGGGAAGTTTCCATTTTCACTTAGTCAAGCTAGAAGTGGCCAAGAAAACATCACTTGATAACATCTGTACTTTCTTATGCTTTGATTTCCTTGGCCCTTTTTGCATGTTTTTTTTTAGCGTGAGTGCTGCTTGAGCACCGCGCAAATGGGAGTGCCACTCTGTACAATGCACTCCCACTTGCGTGGTGCTCACAAGGCTGAAGTGGGGCGCGGGCGCATTTTTTGATTTTCAGCTTTAAGCTGAAAATGCCCAGCGCTCGCGCAATGCTCGTGGTGCCCTTGCGCACTTACCTGTGTGCGGTGCATTGGTGAGCCGGGCGGGTAGCGCTTCCTCCCCCAGTGCAGCCTACAACTCCCATACTGTGCTGCAGAAGGAAGGGGAAGGGTGGGGTGCTAGCGTGACGCTCGCGCAAACAGGAAGCAACCTGTGGTAGGAAGGAGGGGGAAGCGGCAGCATTTCGAACGAGGCTTCTTGCATGAGATGCCCTCCCCCGTCATGCAAACAGGTAACATATGAAAAGGGCCATTGTTAGAGTCCAATACCTTACTGAAAAGAAATAACTAACTAAATAAATAATATAAATGTAGTTCAAACTACAAAGTTCTTAGTTGTTGCTGTTGTTGTTGTTGCCCCCGCTTCTTTTTAAACGAACTCCCACTTTTTAAATTCAATTGTCCTGGTCTTATAAGGCAAACAGACTTACTCAGCTCTTGATTGCAGAAAGAAGACAGCAATAAGGGCTTCTCTGATCTGTCTTAATCAGAATTGTCCTTTGCTTCTATGGCTTTCAAGGTTAATTAAAAGTTCTTCTTTTTTTAAAAAACAGGTTGCTGGCATAGGGTTATCAGATTGGAAGATCTAAACAGCTGCATTTCATGGCATGGGCAAGATGTTACTCCTTGGTTCTTCCCACACACAATGCATTTACTAAAAAGTAAATACATATAATGAGAATTCTAGACCCAACAGGTAAATCCTACACTCCTCCTTTATTCAGGGGTGGGGGAAAGCTCCAGTCAGAGATCCCTATGGCTGGCACTTTAGTGAGAAAGCTCTTCTGACTTCTGAAAAGCTACCAGGAGCTGCTACCTACTGGTCTGCTGAAAGCCGAATCACTCATGGCAAAAATTATCAGTGAGGAAGAACACACAAGCTAGGACAGGCTAATAAAGCAGTTTACTTTTGCCTAGGTCTATTTGGAAGGACAAGATTCCACCCTATCTCATAATTTCCCGCCAGCTGAATTAATTGAGTGCACACTAATTTTGCACTTTGAACTCAGTTTCAGCACTTGAAGTAAGCTAAGGACAAAGGGAGAAAGTGGGAGGAAGGGAATGAAACTGGGACATTTAAAAAGTAGCTGAAATGGAATGACAGAGGATCAACTTGGACTGTCTATGAAAATTTGGGACTATTGGAAACCCACATCTGCAATGTGAAAGTGAACAGCTGCAATTCAGTTTTTACTGCTTCAGTGAGATCTTGGCTTTCTTATTTCAGATTCAGCTGCTTTATGTATCCTTGAATGCTCTTGAGTCGACAGGGACAGATCACCAAACTGATTTCCTTCTTGTCTCTGAATGGATCCCAGAGCAAAGACCAGAGAGAGAAAAGTGAAAAGCAGACATGGCATGAAACATTTGGTATCTGAGGTCTGGATGTAAAGCTTGATTTGATTTGGAATTGTACAGTAAATTTAAACACTCCAGTTTTTTTCTTCTTGATGGAAGACACCACAAAATGATGGGTTTTCTTTTGGTTTAGTCTCAGAGAAAAAAAATCCACATTCTTATGTGCTCCTTTGGTGGTGATTCTCTATGAAATGCACAGGTAACTATTGCTTTGTTGCATCAGCTGCTAAAAGTAATAACACTGGGTGGGTTGTTTGTGTCCTTGTGATCAAGCCTGTCCTTTAATGCTTGTATTAATACTTAGTTTCACAAAGAGAAGAGAAACTAGTTTTGCACAGAGTCAAGAATATTATATTACAATCTTGTTCTTATTCTATTGGTATTGTGTTAGATTATATATGCAATTGATTGATTGATTGATTGATTGTATTTCTGCATCCCCTTCAAGTCCAGAAGGGCTCCAGAGGTGAGGAACAAATAAAAACTAATTAAAACAATACAAAGATAAAGCACTTAAAAAAAATGCTCCTTAAAGACTCATACAAGCAATCTAAAAACAATCTTGGAATCAAATATATATCATATATTATATCATATCACATTATATTATTTATTATATGACATTAATAATCATGGCGAAGATTCTAGAGAGTCCCAGCCCAGCCACCACCAATCTGTGCTTACTGGGCAGCAACCATTTTTAATGACAGCGGTCTAATCTTCTGTTGATTGGGATGCAGCAGAATGGCATTCCCAAGACTTCCCTCTAGCAATCTCGAGTGCAAAATTCAGAAGCAGGATTCCTGTCGTGATTCCTCCTTGCATCATAGATAGGACAGGGATGGTGAATACGTAGGAATCATGAATATGAACCAGTTACAAATGCATCACTCTAAGGCCATTTCTGCACTACACAGTTATAGTGCTATTATTCCACTTTCAACATCCTGTGGAATTCTGGAGTTTGTAGTTTACTGAGGCCAATGAGCGCTCTGAATGAGAATTCTAAGTGCCCCCCTAAACTACAAAGCCCAGGATTCCATAGGATGTTGAAAGTGGAATAATAGCACTATAACAGCACAGTGCAGAAATGGCACAAGTTATGCATTTGTAACTGCAATTATGAATTCCATCCCTATTATGTTATATTATATTATATTATATTATATTATATTATATTATATTATATTATATTATATTACAGTCGTCCCTTCACATTTGCTAGGGTTAGGGGCACAAGACCCCTGTGAAGTGGAAAAACCATGAATAACTCTAGGCCCCCCAAACCATATTTAACACACACACAAAGTATGATCACCATATTCAACCACCATGGATTCCTTTGAGGCATCAGTATTCCTTCACAAAGCAGAAGTGGTTGGTTGGTGGGGCTTCCCACCACCTCCACTGCTGCCCC
>CAOLHI010005471.1:0-66690 GCA_948474755.1 Ctenosaura bakeri
ATCTGTATTTTGGAAATTGTCAAACTGGTGGGAGCAGCAAAAAAGTCATCAGGAAAACCTTCAACATTATGAATATGTTATCAATAGGAAGGATCTGCAGAATTATCAGGTAGCGGTACATCAATTTCTGTATATTTAAAAGAAGTGCCCAGGAACATCGAATGTTTCACGAACCGGAGGATCCCCTTCGGTCTGTCGGACATCCGATGGAGATTCTACCATCAGATCTATTATTTAAAAGGAAACCAACCGTGGCTGAAGGAAACAGAACAAATATGTCCTAGACTTTTGTGTCAAAGAAAAGCCTCTGTTAGTGGAAGTCAAGCGAAGGAGACTACGGAGCACTTTATAAAGGACTGCCCGTCGACCAAGGGAACTTGGAAGAAGATAGCTGCCGCCCTCACCTGGCCGGACTTGGAACGACAGCCTTGGGAGGCGCTGGCGTCTGGATTGGAGCTGGAAACCGGAGTCAAAGGACCATATCGATACTTGGGGGGGGGGAAGGAAGAGAGGACATAACGGGAGGCTTGTTCATTTCTTCTGGGTTGTTCCCTTGTCAACCGTAAGACTGGTTAACATAGATTTTTCTGGCTTTGGTTTTCCAGAGGAAAAAAGAGTTAATTACACAGACACAAGCGGATGTTAACGTTGCTGTTCGGTTTGTAGCGAATAAAGTAAAAGCTCTAAGTGAAACAGAAAGAGGCAGGATGTCTTCAAAGAGATGGAAGGAGTTCTGGTCATGGCTGGCAGAAACAACACCTGGCATAACTTGAGGTGTAGGTTATGCACTTATAAGTGGCAATCATAAATATACTAATAATTTTAATAATAATTTTATAAATCTTATTTTAATTTCTATCTTAATTATAGTTGGAATTTTCATTGTAATTTTCATACTATTGTTCTCTCTTCTTTATATAAATATAAAAGCATAATATATGAGAAAGTTTGATAGGGAAATAGGACTTAGAATAATTCTACTGGAATTTGTAAAACTTGTATAATGATAGGTGTGATTTATGTATATATATATATATGAATGTATGGATATATATAGACCTATGAAAGTTAATAAGTTTTTGTACTTTTTTTGAAAAAGTGTAATATTTTGTAATAATATTTTGAAATATTGTTGTTTTAATAACGTTATTTTGTCATTCCATCTTTTATGTTAAATTTGTAATAGGCAAATGTGTTTGTAGGATGTTAAAATTTTAATAAAATTACTTGAACTTAAAAAAAAAAAATTTAAACCTAGACCTAACCCTAGCCCTCACCCTACCCCAGACCTAACGCTAGACGTAACCCTAGCCCTAAGTCTAGCCCTAACCCTAAACCTAACTCTTGTCCTAACCCTAACCATGACCCAAACCCCAGCCCTCACTCTAAGCCTAGCACTAACACTAACCCTAACCCCTAACCCAAAACCCTAGCCCTAACCTTAGCCCTAACACTAACCCTAACGCTAACTCTAGCCCTAACACTAACCCTAACACTAGCCCTAACCCTAGCCCTAAGTCTAGCCCTAACCCTAACTCTTGCCCTTACCATAGACCTAACCCTGGCCCTCAGGATAACCCTAACCCTAACGCTAGCCGTCACCCTAGCCCTAACCCCAGCCCTAACTCGAGCCATAGCCCTAATCCTAGCCCTAACACTAGCCCTGACATTAGCTCTAACTCTAGCCCTAGCTCTAGCTTCAGCACTAAGCCTAGCCCAAACTCTAGCCCTAACCCTAAGACTAAGCCTAACCCTGACGCTAGCCCTAACACTAACCCTAGCCCTATACCTAATTCTAGCCCTAACCCTTGCCGTAACGCTAACTCTAGCCCTAACCCTAGTCCTCACCCTAACTCTAGCCATAACCCTAACCCTAGCCATAACCCTAACCATAGCCCTTACCCTAGCCCTAACGCTAGCCCTAACCCTCACCCTAGCCATAGCTAACCCTAACCGTACCCCTAATCCTAACCCTAGCCTTCACCCAAGCCCTATCCCTAACCCTAGAGCTAGTTAACCCTAACCCTAGTCCTAACCCTAACCTTAGCCCTCACCCTCATGCTAAGTCTCACCCTAGCCCTAAATCTAACCTTAACCTAACCCTAACCCTAGACCTAATCCTAGCCCTAACCCTAGGCCTAACCCTAACCCTAGAACTAATGCTAACCCTAACTAACCCTAGCCCTAAGTCTAGCCCTAACGCTAACCCTAACCCTAGTGCTAACTCTAGTCCTAACCCTAATCGTAGCCCTAAATGTAGCCCAAACCCCAGCCCTCACTCTAACACTAGCCCTAACCCTAGCCCTAACCGTAACCCTAACCCTAGCACTAACTTTAGCCCTCACCTTAACCCTAGCCCAAGCTAACCCTAACCTAACCCTAGCCTTCACTCTACACCCAAGCTAACCCTAAACCTAACCCTAGCGTTCACTCTACACCCTGACCCTAACCCTAGAGCTATCTAACCCTAACCCTAACCCTAACCCTAGACCTCACCCTCACCCTAGCCATAACCCTAACCCTAGCCATAACCATAACCCTAACCTTAACCCTAACCTAGCCCTAAATCTAACCTTAACCCTAAGCCTAGCCCTAGCCCTAACCATAGAACTAAACCTAAACCTAACCCTAGACCTAACCCTAGCCCTAGACCTAACGCTAGCCGTAACCCTAGCCCTAAGTCTAGCCCTAACCCTAAAGCTAGCGTTAACTCTAGTCCTAACCCTAACCATAGCCCTAACCCCAGCCCTCACTCTAGCCCTAGCCCTGACCTTAGCCGTAACCTTAGCCCTATACGTGCCACAAACCCAAGCCCTCATGCTAAGCCTAGCCCTAACCCTAACCCTAGCCCTAACACTAACCCTAACCCTAGCCCTAACACTAACCCTAACTCTATCCCTAAACCTAACCCTAGCCCTAGCCCTGATGCTAACCATAGCCCTAGCCCTAACCATAACCCTAGCCCTAACCCTATCCCTATCCCTATCCCTCACCCTCACCCTAACCCTAACTCTAGCCCTAAATCTAACCCTAAAACTAACCCTAGCCCTAACTCCAGCCCTAACTTGAGCCGTATCTCTAATGCTAGCCCTAACCTTAGCCCTGACACTAGCGCCAAAGCTAGCCCTAGCTCTAGCCGTAGCACTAAGCCTAGCCCGATCACTAGCCCTAACCCTAACCCTAAGACTAACCCTAACCCTGAAGCTAGCCCTAACACTAAACCTAGCCCTAAACCTAACCCAAGCCCTAACCCTAGTCCTCACCCTAACCCTAGCCATAACCATCAACCTAGCCATAACCCTAACCCCAGCCCTTACCCTAGCCCTAACCCTAGCCCTAACCCTGGCCTAACCCTAGCCCTAATTAACCCTAACCGTAGCCCTAACCTTAGCCCTTACCTTAACCCTAGCCCTAATCCTAACCCTAGCCTTCAACCTAGCCCTAACCCTAACCCTGGAGCTAGCTAACCTTAACCCTAGCCCTAATCCTAGACCTTACTCTCACCCTAGCCATAAACCTCACCCTAGCCATAACCCTAACCCTAGCCCTAACCCTAGCCCTAAATCTAACCTTAACCCTAAGTCTAGCCCTAACGCTAACCCTAACCGTAGGTGCTAACTCTAGTCCTAACACTAACCGTAGCCCAAACCCCAGACCTAACTCTGGCCCTAGACCTGACCCTAGCCATAACCTTAGCCCTAACCATGCCCAAAACCGCAGCCCTCACTCTAACCCTAGCCCTAACCCTAACCCAGCCCTAACCCTAACCCTAACCCTACACGTAACCTTAGCACTAACACTAACCATAACAATAACTCTAGCATTAACCGTAACCCTAACCCTAGCCCTAACCGTAGCGCAAACCATAGCTCTAACCCTAACCCTAACCATCGCCCTAACCCTAGCCCTCACCCTCACCCTAACTCTACCCCTAAACCTAACACTAAAACTAACCCTAGCCCTAACCCTAACCCTAGACATAACGCTAGCCCTAACCATAGCCCTAACCCTAACGCGAACTCTAGCCCTAACCTTAACTCTTGTCCTTACCATAGCCCTAACCCTGGCCCTCAGTCTAATCCTAGCCATACACCTAACCCTAACCCTAGCCCTAATCCTAACTCTAGCTCTAACCCTAACCCTAGCCCAAACCCTTGCCATATACCTAGCCCTAACCCAAACCCTAACCATAACCCTAGCCCTAACCCTAACCCCAGCCCTAACCCTAACTCTAGCTTTAACCCTACCCCTAACCCTACCCCTAGCCCTAACCCAAGCCCTAACCCTAGCCCTAACCCTAACCTTAACCCTTGCCCTAACCCTAACCCTAGCCATAGGTAACCATAACCCAAGCCCAAACCCTAGCCCTAACCCTAGCCCTAATCCTGGCGCTAACCCGAGCCCTAACCATAGCCGTAGCCCTAAACCTAGCCGTAACCCTAGCCCTAACGCTAGTGCTAACTTTAGCCCTAACGCTAACCCTTGCCCTAACTGTAACCCTAAACTAGCCCGAACGCTAACCTTAGCTCAAATCCTAGCCCTAACGATAACTTTAACTCTAGCCCTCACCCTAGCTCTAACCCTAGCCCTAAACCCAGCAATAACGCTAGCCCTAACCCTAATACAAGCCCTAACACTAGCCCTAACCCTAGCACTAACCCTAGCCTTAACCCTATCCCTAACCCTAACACTATCCCTAACCCTATCCCTAACCCTATCCCTAACCCTATCCCTATCCCTAACCCTAACCCTAGCCCTAACCGAAGCCCTAACCCAAACCCTAGCTGTAACCGTAACCCTAGCTTACCCTAGCCCTGAACCTAGCCCTAACACTACCCTAGCCCTAACCCAACCCTAGCCCTTGCTAACTCTAACCGTAGCCCTAGCCCTAACCCTAGCCCTGAATCTAGTGCTAACTCTAGCCCTAGTCCTAACCCTCGCCCAAACCCTAGCCCTAACACTAGCCCTAAACCTAACCCTAGTCCACATCCTAACCCTCAGCATAACCCTCACCCTAGCCATCACCCTAACCCCAGCCCTTACCCTAGCCCTAACCCTAGCCCTAACACTAACCCTAGCCCTAACCCTAACACTAGCCTTAACCCTAGCCCTAACCCTAACCCTAGCCCTAGCTAAATCAAACCCTAGCCCTAACCCTAAACCTAGCCTTAAGCCTAACCCAAGCCGTAACCCTAGATCTAACCTTAACCCTAGCCCTAACCCTAGCCCTAGACCTGACCCTAACGCTAACGCTAGACCTAACCCTAACCCTAACCCTAACTCCAGCCCTAACCTGAGCCCTAACCCTAGTCCAAACCCTAAACCTAGCCTTAACCCTAGCAATAACTCTAGCCCTAACCCTAACCCTATCCCTAACCCTAGATGTAACCCTAACCCTATCCCTAACCCTAGATGTAACCCTAACCCTAGCCCTAACCCTAGATGTAACCCTAACCCTAGCCCTAAACCTAGCCATAACCCTAGCCCTAACCCTAACCCTAAGTAACCCTAATCCTAGACCTAACCCTAACACTAACCCTAAACCTAGGCCTAACCCTAGCTCTAACCCTAGCCCTAATCCCAATTCCAACCCTAACCCTACACCTAATTCTAGCCCTAACCCTAGCCCTAACACTAGTCACAACCCAAGGGCTAACCCTAGCCCTAACCCTAGCCCTAACACTAACGCGAACCCTAGCCCTAACCCAAACCCAAACCCTAACTCTAAACCTAACTCTAGCTCTAACCCTAACACTAGCCCTTTCTCAAACCTTAGGCTTAACCCTAGCCCAAAGCTTAACCCTAGCGCTAACTAACCCTAACCTTAGCCCTAACTCTAGCCCTATCCCTATCCCTAACACTAGCCCTAGCTAAAGCTAAAGCTAACCCTACCCCTAACCCTAACCCTAGCCTTAAGCCTAACCGTAGCCCTAACCCTAGCCCTAAACTTAACCCTAGTCCTTACCCTAGCCTTAACCATAGCTCTAACCCTGGCCCTAGCCCTAAAGCTAGCCCTAACACTAGCCCTAAGCCTGACCCCAGCCATAGCCATCACTCTAACCCTAGCCCTAACCCTTGCCCTCGTCCTCACCTTGGCCCGAACCCTAGCACTGACCCTAGCGATATCTCTAGCGCTAACCCTAACCCTATTCTTAACCTTAACCCTAGTCCTCAGCCTAGCCCTAACCCTAACCCCAACCCCAACCCTAGCCCTAACCCGAGCCCTAACCCTAACCCTAGCCATAGCTATCCCTAACCCTAGCCCTAACCCTAATTCTAATGCCAGCCCTAACCCTAGCCCTAACTCTAGCCCTAATCCTATCCCTATCCCTAACCCTAGATCTAACATTAGGCCTAATCCTATCCCTAGCCCTAACCCTAGCCCTACCCTAGCCCTAACCGTATCCCTAACCCTAGCAATAACCCTAACCCTAACCCTAGTCCTAACCGTAGCCCTAACCCTAGACATAACCCTAAACCTAAACTTAACCCTAGGTCTAACACTAGCCCTAAAACTAGCCCGAACCCAAGACCTAACCGTAACTTTAACCCTGACCCTAGCCCTAAATCTAGCCCTAACACTAACCCTAACCCTAAACCTAGCCCTAGCCCTAGCCCTAACCCTAGCCATAGCTATCCCTAACCCTAGCCCTAACCCTAATTCTAATGCCAGCCCTAACCCTAGCCCTAACTCTAGCCCTAATCCTAACCCTAGTCCTAAACTAACCCTAACCCTAACCCTAGTGCTAACCCTAGCACTAACTCTAGCCCTAACCCTAACCCTTGCCCTAACCCTAACCCTAACCCTAGCCCTAATGCAAAACCAAGCCCTAACGCTAGCCCTAACCCTAGCCCTAAGGATAACCCTAACTCTAACCCTAACCTAACCCTAACGCTAAGCCTAACCTAACCCTAAACCTAAACCTAACTCTAGCCCTAACCTTAACCACAACCATAGCCCTAGCTAACCCTAACCGTACCCTAACCCTAGCCCTAACCTTAACCCGAGCCCTAAACCTAACTCTAGCCTTCACCCTACACCCTGACCCTAACCCTAGAGCTATCTAACCTAACCCTAACCCTAACCCTAGACCTCACCCTCACCCTAGCCATAACCCTAACCCTAGCCATAACCGTAATGCTAGCCGTTAACTTTACCCTAACCCTAGCCATAAACCTAACCCTAGCCATAATCCTAGCCCTAGCTCTAACCCCAGCCCTCACACTCACCCTAACCTAGCCCTAAATCTAACCTTAACCCAAAACCTAGCCCTAACCCTAGACCTAAACCTAACCCTAACCCTAACCCTAGACCTAATGCTAGCCGTAACCCTAGCCCTAAGACAAGCCCTAACCCTAATGCTAGCGCTAACTCTAGTCCTAATCCTAACCATAGCCCTAACCCCAGCCCTCATTCTAGGCCTAGCCCTGACCCTAGCCCTAACCTTAGCCCTAAACGTGCCCCAAACCCCAGCCCTCATGCTAACCCTAGCCCTAACCCTAACCCTAGCCCTAACCCCAGCCCTAACCCTAACTCTAACCCTAACCCTAGCTCTAGCCCTAACCCTAGCCCTTTCTCTAACCTTAGCGTTAACCCTTAACCGTAGGCCTACGTTTAACCCTAGCGCTAGCTAACCCTAATCCTAGCCCGAACTCTAACCCTAGCCCTAGCCCTAACCCTAGCCCTAGCTAATCCTAACCCTAGTCCTAACCCAAACCCTAGCCTTAAGCCTAGCCCTAGCCCTAGCCCTAATCCCAGCCCTAACTCTAGCACTAACCCTAACCCTAACCCTAGCCCTAATCCTAACGCTTGCCCTAACCCTAGCCATAACCCTAAACCTAGCCCTATTCCTATCAATAACCCTAGCCCTCACCCTAACCCTAGCCCTAACCCTAGCCCTAACTCTAGCCCTAACCCTAAAGCTAAGCCTAACCCTAGTCCTCACTCTAACCCTAGCCCTAACTGTAACCCTAGCCCTAACCCTAACCATAGTTCTAACCCTAGCCCTAAGCCTAGCCCTAGCCCTAGATCTAACACTAGACCTAACCCTAACCCTAACCCTAACCCTAGCCCTATTGTTAAACTTAACCCTAGTCCTCAGCCTAGCCCTAACCCTAACCCCAACCCCAACCCTAGCCCTAACCCCTAACCCTAACCCTAGATCTAACACTAGCCCTAATCGTATCCCTAGCCCTAACCCTAGATCTAACACTAGCCCTAATCCTATCCCTAGCCCTAACCCTAGATCTAACACTAGCCCTAATCCTATCCCTATCCCTAACCCTAGATCTAACACTAGCCCTAATCGTATCTCTAGCCCTAACCCTAACCCTAGCCCTAAACCTATCCCTCACCCTAACCCTAGCCGTAACCCTAACCCTAGCCCTAACTTTAAAACTAGCACTAACCCTAGTCCTAACGCTAGCCCTTACCCCAGCCCTAACCCTAGCGCTAGCTCTACGCCTAACTCTAACCCTAACCAGTAGCAAAATCCCTAGTCCTGACCCTAACCCTAGTCCTAACCCTACCCCTACCCCTACCCCTAGTCCTAACCCTAACCCTAACTATAACCGAAACCCTAGATGTAACCCTGACCATAGTCCTAAACCTAACCCTAACCCTAACCTTAGACCTAAACCTAACCTTAGCCCTAACCCTAACGCTAGCCCTAAAACTAACCCTAAACCTAACCCTAGCTGTGATCTGAGCGCTAACACTAGCCCTAAACCTAACCCTAGCCCTAACTCTAGCCCTCACCCTAACCCTATCCCTAACCCTAACCCTTGCTGTAACTCTAACCATAACCCTAACCCTAGCCCTACCCTTACCCTAGCCCTAACCCTAACCCTAACCCTAGACCTAAACCTAGCCCTAACCCTAGACCTAAACCTAACCCTAACCCTAACCCTAATCTAAACTCTAGCCCTAACCCTAGCAATAACCCTAACCGTAACCCTAACCCTAGGCCTAACCCTAGCCCTAATCCTAGCCCTGACCCTAACGCTAACTCTAGCCCTAACCTTAACCCTAGCCCTAACTCCAGCCCTAGCCCTAACCCTATCCCTATCCCTAACACTTCCTCTAACACTACCCCTACCCCTAACCCTAGACCTAACCCTTACTCTAACCCTGACCCTAAACCTAGCCCTAACCGTAGCAATAACACTTGCCCTAACCCAAATTCTAGCATTAACCCTAGCCCTAACCCTAACCCTAACACTAGCCCTAACCCTTGCTGTAACGATAGCCCTAACCCTAACCATAACCCAACCCTAGTCCTTTTTTTTTAATTTTTTTTAATTTATATAACTGAATCACAAATACAAAACAAGAAAAAAAAATTAAACACCATGTGATATACATAATAGTGAATTAAAAAAAATTTTTTTTTCTTTTTCTTTTTTTCTCTTCTCTTAAGCAATACTAACTTTCATTGTTATTTTGCACCTTTACCCTTAAATTTATAAATCTGTTCAACTGTTATAATTTCACATTTAATTCAATATTTTTCACATCCCCTTTAATCTATTTCTATTGTTAATTCTTTTAACTTTTTTTTTTAAAAAAACATTAACATCACTTATCCATTTAAATCTATAAATCACAAGTTTGACACACACACCTACTAAGAATTACAAAATATACAACATAAAAGAAAAACAAAACTAAAACTAAAAAATACCCACCCCCCAGAGCCAACTTTTTATTTAATCCACTTTCCAAAATTGCCATTCTTCTTTTGACAGGGTAGTATTACTATCTCTTTTCAGAACTTTATCCAAAAATATTTTCCAAATTTCTTCAAAATCATTCCCTTTAACCAAACCTTTCATAAACCTAATTCTACATGTTAGTTTATCATTAATTGCAATTTTCCACACTTCGTTATACCATTCCTCTATTTGAAATTTTTCATTTGCTTTCCATTTTTTTGCTATTATTAATCTCGCTGCAGTTAACAAATTTGTTATTAATTCTTTCTTTACTTGAGTACACTCAACCTTATCATATATAGACAACAATGCAATATTTGGACATACTGGTATATCTGCTCCTATAATCTCTTTTATCTCTTTAAAAACCTTTTGCCAAAACTCCATTATCTTATTGCAATTCCACCACATATGCATATATGTACCAATTTCTTGACATCCTCTCCAACATAATCTTGAATATTTCTCATCTATTTGATTTAATTTCACTGGAGTCAAGTACCATTTCCACACTAATTTATAATAATTCTCTTTTATTCTTATTGATAATTTTTTTAAATGACGTTGTTTCCAAATTTTTCTCCATTCTTGTATATCTATATTTTGTACTATCTCTTCCTCCCACATGTAATACCTTTTAGTATTTCATTTTCTTGCATATTTTCTCTTTGAATAATAATTTGTTCAAATTTAGTATATTCTTTAAAATCCTTAACATATCTTTTCATACTCTTTGTCCATTGCTCTAATTGTATATAATTTAACCAGGATATTTTAGTTTCCTGCAATCTCTCTTTCATTCTATCTTTATTTATCATTATTTTCATCCAATCTTTTAATCTATAAATTTTTTGTTTTTTTATTTCTTTCTCTATTATTTCTCTTAAATTTATTGGAAATTTTTCCATCATCACTATCGGAGTTAATATTGATATATTCGGTAATAATTTTCTTTTATTTTTTTTTCCATATTTCTATTATATTTTTTATAAAAGGATTTTCTATCTTCTCCATTTCTTTCTTTGAAAAATTCCTAAAAAATATATTTTCTAATTTTGTCTCAATATTCATATCTTCTATCTCTAACCAATCTAAATCACCCTTTCCTGAAACCCCCTCTATGATATATCTCAATTGATTTGCATAATAATACCATTTTAAATTTGGAAGTCCCAGGCCACCTTCTTTTTGACTTTTATACCAATATTTCTTGTTAATCCTCGATTTTTTATTTCCATTACAAAAATTATTTAATATCTTTTGCCACTCCTTTAATTCTTCCTCTGATATTTTTATTGGTAACATTCTAAACAAAAAGTTAATTTTAGGTAAAATTTTCATTTTTACCACTGCTATTCTACCAAACCACGATAGCTTTATATTTTTGTAGTCCTCTAATTTCCTTTTTGTTTCTAATCTTAATTTCTTGAAATTTTTTTCCTGTAATTCTTGTAAATTTTTTGTAATCTCTATTCCTAAATATTTAATTGATTCTTTTATTTTAAGTAATCCTCTTTTACTACTTATAAATTTTTGTATTTCTTCTTTAGTATAATTAAATAACATTATTTCTGATTTGGCCCAATTTATTTCTAATCCCGTCTTCTCCCCAAACTCTATTAAATGCTTATCTATCCTATCTATCTTTTCAATTGGATCCTTAATTGTCAACAATGTGTCATCTGCAAATAAGCTTATTTTATTTTTTTCCTTAACTCCAATTCCTTCCAAATTCTCATCATTTCTTATCACATTCGCTAACATTTCTATAACTATTGCAAATAAAACTGGAGATAATGGACATCCTTGTCTCGTTCCTCTTGTTATTTGAATCTGTTCTGTAAATCCATCATTTACCATCACTACAGATGTATTATGTGAATACAATTGATTTATTAACCCTTTAAATCTCTCTCCTAATCCTATTTTATTTAAAATTGTTTTTAATGCCGGCCATTCCACACAATCAAAGGCTTTAAATATATCTAGGGCTAAAATTCCAGCTTTTTGTTTATCTCTGTCCATTATATTTATTTTATTTATCGTTTTCCCTATTAAATTTGCCATCTGTCTTCCTTGAATAAAACCACATTGATCTTTATGTATATACTTATAAATAAATTTATTTAACCTCTTCGCCATTATTGCTGTCAAGATTTTTGCATCTTGATTTATTAAAGATATTGGTCTATAAGAACCTGGATCCATAGGATCCTTATTTGGTTTTAAAATTAATATTATTAGTGACTGCTTCCATGATAATGGAATTTTTTCACCCCTCAATATACTATTATATAACACTTTTAGTTTAGGAATTAAACCTTTTTTAAATGTTTTATAATATTCTGGACCTAGTCCATCCAATCCTGGTGATTTTCCTCCTTTTAAATTATTTATTACTTCTTCTATTTCCTCTTCTGATATCATTTCTTCCATCAATCCTTTATCTTGTTCTGTTAGTCTTACTTTCCAATTTTTATTAATATACTCCTCTATGTTCTCTAAAGATTTATCTTCTGCTGAATACAATTCTGAAAAAATTCCTCAAATATTTTTAATTTCTCTTTCATCAACCTTTTTTCTTTACCAAATTTATCTTTAACTACGCCAATCATATTTCTAGTTTTTTTTATTGTACTGATTTAGCCAGCATTTTAGAATTTTTATTACTATATTCAAAATATTCCCTTTCCAAGTATGTTAGATTTTTCTGAACTTCGTCCATTTCTATCTTTTCTAATTCATCTCTTTTTGCTTGTAATACTATCAATTTCTGTTTAGTTCTTTCTATTATATAATCATTCTCTAGTTCCTTTATTTCTTTTTCTAATTTTAATTTTTTTTCTCCTAATTGTCTCTTTAATTTGCTTGATTCTTTAATGCATAATCCTCTTACCACTGCCTTCATTGTATCCCACAATACAGCTTGTGTTACTTCCTTATTGTTTATATTCCAAATTTCTTGCCACTCCTTCTCTATTTTATTTACTATCTCCTTATAATTAAATAACTTAGTATCCAGTCTCCACCTTTTTGCTTCTCTATAATTCCTTTTCATAGTTATATCCAAGTTCATCAGAGCATGATCTGTCACTTTTATTGTTTCAATTTCTGTATTTATTAATCTAGGTATCATATTCTTTGAAACAAAAATATAATCTATTCTTGAGTAATTTTTATGAACTGATGAATAATACGTATATTTCTTTTCTTCACCCTTTATTAGCCTCCAAACATCTATCAGTTCATTTCTACTCACTAATTTATTCAAAATTGTTATATTATTATATCTATCTCTAATTGATGAATCTGATTTATCTTTCCATCTATCCATCACCATATTAAAATCACCTGCGATTATTGTATAATCTCCTTTCATTTTTTTGATCTTATTAAATATTTCTTCATAAAACTCTTTTTGCTTCTCATTAGGTGCGTAAATATTCATTATGACATATGTTTCTCCATCTATTTCACCTTGTATAATTACATATCTACCTTTTTCGTCTAACTCCACACTTGTTACAATGAAATTGCATCTTTTGGAAATTATTATTGCAACTCCTCTTGATTTGGATGTACCAAATGCTTCCTCATAAATAGCTACCCAGTTCAATCTAAGCTCATTTTTTTTATCTCTTTTCCCATGTGTTTCTTGTAAAAAAATTATATCGGCCTTATCTTTTTTTAATATCGATTCTATCCTTTTTCTCTTTATTATTGACCCCAAACCTTTCACATTCAATGTTGATATTCTCAATCTATTCTCCATTTTTCATATTTTGAATTTTCTAATCCCACTCCCCATTGGCTCTTTAATGTGATGGTGCTCCCCTTCCCCTTCCCTTCCCCCCTCCCACTCCCCTCCCCCTTCCCACCCTCCCCTCCCCTCCCCACACAAACATTTGTCCCCCCCTCTTCCTCCAAAGCGCTTCTGCCTTGGAAACGACCAGCCATGGTCCTGGGGGTGTGTGTGAAGGTATGCCAACTCCCGGCATAGAGACCAATACCCTCTCCCGATTTATTTTCTTTCCCATATTTTTCCCCCTCTCTTCCCCCTCCCTTCCCTCTCTCAACCCTCTTGCTTTATATATATATAAATCTATCTCTATGCATTTATAATAATAATTATAATCTATAAGAATATATTTTACTCAGTAGTCATCTACCCTTCTCCTACTCTATAAAGTTCTCTTTCTTCTTCTTCTGTTATATCATATTGTTTCTTCCAGTCCTCCTCAGCCTCTGTCCTTTCGTTTATCTCCCGAAGTCTTCTTCTTTGCTCCTCCTGTTGCTCCTCCCGCTGCTCCTTCTTCAGTTACTCCTCCCACTACTCCTTCCTCAGTTGCTCCTCCCGCTGCTCCTCGTCTTAGATTTTAAAAAAGCGGACTTCTGTAAACTTAGGGAGCTGCTGGCTGGAATTCCGTGGTCAGGAATAGTGAAAGGGAAAGGAGTTCAGGAGGCATGGGAGTTCCTTAAAAAGGAGATACTGACGGCACAGTCTAAAACTGTGCCAATAAGGAGGAAAAATGGAAGGCATCTGAAGAAACCAGAATGGTTGACTAAAGAACTCTCAGCTGAGCTAAGAGTTAAGAGAAACACGTATAGGAAATGGAAGAAGGGGAAACCACCAAAGAAGAATTTAAGCAAGTAGCCAGGAGATGTAGGGAGGAGGTCAGAAAGGCTAAAGCACAGAACGAACTTAGGCTGGCCAGAGACATTAAAAACAATAAAAAGGGTTTTTTTAAATATGTCCGCAGCAAAAGGAAAAAGAAGGAGACAGTAGGGTCGCTACGCAGAGAAGATGGCGAATTACTCACAGGGGGGAGAGAAAAGGCAGAGCTACTTAACACCTTCTTTGCCTCCGTATTTTCCCAGAAGGATACAAGCACTCAACCTGGCGGTAGGGGAGCAGGGGAGGAAGCAGAGGAAATGAGGCACTTAATAAGTAGAGAGGTGGTACAGGAATACCTGGCCGCATTGGATGAATTCAAGTCTCCAGGGCCAGATGAATTGCATCCTAGGATATTAAAAGAGCTGGCAGAGGTCATTTCAGAACCGCTTGCTATAATTTTTGAGAAATCTTGGAGGACAGGAGAAGTTCCAGCAGATTGGAAGAGAGCAAATGTTATCCCCATCTTCAAGAAGGGAAAAAAAGAGGACCCAAATAATTATCGCCCAGTCAGCCTGACATCGGTACCCGGAAAGATCCTGGAGCAGATCATTAAGCGTTCAGTTTCTAATCATTTAGAAAACAACGCAATAATCACGAGAAGTCAACATGGATTTCTCAAAAATAAGTCATGCCAGACTAATCTGATCTCTTTTTATGATAGAGTTACTAGCTTGATAGATGAAGGGAATGCTGTGGATGTAGCATATCTCGATTTCAGTAAGGCCTTTGACAAAGTTCCCCATGACATTCTTGCATCGAAGCTAGTAAAATGTGGGCTAGACAGGGCTACTGTTAATTGGATATGTAATTGGTTGACCGACCGAACCCAAAGGGTGATCATGGATGGCTGCTTTTCATCCTGGAGAGAAGTGACTAGTGGGGTGCCACAAGGTTCTGTCCTGGGCCCAGTGCTGTTCAATATTTTTATCAATGACTTAGATGAAGGAATAGAGGGCATGCTCATCAAATTTGCAGATGACACCAAATTGGGAGGGGTTGCTAATACGCCAGAAGACAGGATCAAAATTCAAAATGACCTGGATAGATTGGAGAGCTGGGCCAGGGCGAACAAAATGAAATTCAACAGAGAGAAATGTAAGGTCCTACACTTAGGCAGAAATAATGGAATACAGAAATATAGGATGGGGGACACGTGGCTGGATAGCAGTACGTGTGAAAGGGATCTAGGAGTCTTCATAGACCACAAGCTGAACATGAGTCAGCAGTGTGATGCGGCAGCCAAGAAAGCCAATGCAATTCTCGGCTGCATCAACAGGAGTATGGTGTCTAGATCGAGGGAGGTACTGGTACCAATCTACTCTGCTTTGGTTAGACCCCATCTTGAATACTGTGTCCAGTTCTGGGCACCCCAATTCAAGAAGGATATTGACAAGCTGGAGCAAGTCCAGAGGAGGGTGACCAAAATGGTGAGAGGCCTGGAAAACATGCCCTATGAGGATAGACTGAGAGAGCTGGGTATGTTTAGTCTGCAGAAAAGGAGGTTAAGAGGGGACATGATAGCCATGTTTAAATATTTGAAGGGATGCCACGTAGAGGAAGGAGGGGGCTTGTTTTCTGCTGCTCCAGAAACCAGGACAAGGAGCAATGGATTCAAGCTGCAGGAAAGGAGATTCCACCTGAACCTCAGGAAGAACTTCCTGACAGTCAGGGCTGTCCGGCAGTGGAATCTGCTGCCTCGGAGAGTAGTGGAGTCTCCTACCTTGGAGGTTTTTAAGCAGAGGCTTGATGGCCATCTGTCGGGAGTGCTTTGAGGGTGTTCCTGCATGACAGGGAGTTGGACTGGATGGCCCGTGTGGTCTCTTCCAACTCTACATTTCTATGATTCTATGATTCTATGATTCCTTCTTCTTCCTTTTCCTCTTGCTGGATCAGTTTCAGTTCTTTCAGGAGTTGCAATCCTTGTTCAAGAGAATTTATTCTGTGGTATTTGCCAGCATATTGGAATTTCAGAAAGATGGGATATCCCCAACTGTATCTTATCCCAACTCTCTGTAGAACTATGATGCAGGGTTTCATTTCCCTTCTCCAATTTATTGTTTCGCGGCATAAGTCATTATAAATTTCCACTGTGTTATCTCGATACTTCAATATTCCTGGATTCTTTCTAACAGCTCTCATCAAATCATCTTTCTTGTTGAAATTCGCAATTCTCATTATAATATCTCTGGGAATTATTCCTCTTTTTGCAGCTGACACACAATGAATTCTCTCTATGTCATGATCTTCCCATAAAATCTCAGGAACAATGCTTTTTAGCCATTTTAAAACTTCCTCTTTCAAGGATTTTTGACTTTGTTGTGGCTGCTCTGCAAGTCCACGAATCCTCACATTGTTTCTTCTGTTCTGGTCTTGGAGCTGGATAATTTGTCTCTCTAACAAAGAAATCCTGCCATCATGTTCTGCTAGTCTGGTCTGCTGATTCTCTTGGTTTTTTTTAATATCATCCACTTTAAGGTCCAATGCTTTTAACTCCTGTGAGATTTTTTCCTGCAATTGCCCCATTTCTGCCCTTATATTAGATGTTATTGTAGTAACAAGAGCTTGATTAGACTCTGTAATAAGCTTGTGTATAAAAGTTTTTATCTCTTCATTAGCTCCGTTCACAGCTTTCTTCACCGCCATTTTAATGACTTTTTCGTCTCCGTTAGAGTTTAAGTTTATTTTTTCAAAATCTCTAACTAGACGATTATATGTTTTATCTGTTGCTGTAGGTCGCTTCCAAACAGGGTGTTTATAGACCTTTTTTTAGGCGGCATATATCTCAAGGACCACAAAGGGGGAAAAAAAACTGTTTTGCTCTCGGTCCGTTTCAACAGTTATTTGCAGTTTAAACAGAGTCTTTTATTTTCCCTCCAGTTGGAGAAGAATCGAAACCAATCCACCATCTTATCTTACATTCTTTCCCACATTATTCAATTAATTACTCACATTCTTTCTTTGTTTTGAAAAAGGCTTCTGGAATTATTTTATAATCATCTGTTCCGGGAGTCGAATATTTAGCCTCTCTCTGCCATCGTAGTTGGCTCCTCCCCCCTAACCCTTGCCCTCGTCCTCACCTTGGCCCGAACCCTAGCACTGACCCTAGCGATATCTCTAGCCCTAACCCTAACCCTAACCCTAACCCAACCCTAGTCCTAAGCCTAGCCCTTACCCTAGATCTAACACTAGCCCTAACCTTGACCCGAGCCCTTAACCTAGCCTTAACCCTGGCCCTAACACTAGCCCTAACGCTAACCCTAGCCCAACCTAGCCCTCACCCTAACCCTAGCTGTCACCCTAACCCTAGCCTTAACCTTATCCCTAGCGCTAACCCTATCCCAATCCCTAGCCTTTACCCCAGCCCTCACCATAGCCTTAGCTCTAACCCTAGCCCTAAAACTAACCCTAGCCCTATTCCTAGTCCTAATCCGAGACCTAATCCTAGACCTAACCCTAACCCCAACCCTAACCCTAGCCCCAATCCTAGCCCTTACCGCAGCTCTAACACAAGCCCTAGCCCTAAGCCTAGCCCTAACCCTAACCCTAACACTGGCCCTAACTCTAACCCTAACCCTAACCCTAGCAGTAACCCTAACTCTAACCCTAGCCCTAACCCTATTCCATACCCTAGCCCCAAGCCTAGCCCTAACCCTAACCCTAACCTAACCCTAACCCTAACCCTAAACTAACGCTAAACCTAACCCTAACCCTAACCCTAACCCGAGCCCTCACCCTCATCGTAACCCTAACCCTAGCCCTAACCCTATCCCTAATCGTAGCCCTAACCGTACTCTTAACCCTAGCCCTAGCCTAACCCTAGCCTTGACCCTAACGCTAACTCTAGCCCTAACCCTAACCTCAGCCCTAACTCTAGCCCGAAACCTAACTCTAACCTTAGCCCTAACCGTAGCCCTAACCCTTACTCTTACACTACCCCTAACCCTAACCCTAGACCTAACTCTAACTCTAACCCTAACCCTAAACCTAGCAATAACCCTAGCGATAACCCTTACCCTAACCCTAACCCTAATTATAGCACTAACCGAAGCCCTGACCCTAGCACTATCTCTAGCCCTATCAGTAACCTAGCCCTAACCCTAGCCATACTCCTAGCCTTAACCCTAGCCCTAACCCTAACCCTAACCTAACCCTAACGCTAATCTTAACCCTAGCCCAACCCTAACCCTAACCCTAACCCTGGCCCTAGCTCTAACCCTAACGCTAAGCTAAGCACTAACCCTAGCTCTAACACTAGCCTTAAACCTATTCCTTACCCCAGCCCTAATCCTATTGCTAGGCCTAACCCTAGCCTTAACCCTAACCATAAACATAGCCCTAACCCTAGACCTAAACCAAGCCCTCACCCTAGCCCAAATCCTAGCCCTGAGCCTAGTGCTAGCTTGAGCCATAACCTTAACCTAGTCCTAAATCTAGGCATAATCCTAAAACTAACCCTAGCCCTAACCCTAACCCTATCCTAACCCTAAACCTAAGCCTAACCCTAGCCCTAACCCTAGCCTTAACCCAAGCCTTAAACTTAACCTCAACCGTAAACCTAGCCCTAACCTTAGACTTAACCCTAACCCTAGCCTTGATCGTAGCCCTAACCCTAGCTTTAACCCTATCCCTATCCCTAAGCCTAGCCCTAGCTAAACCTAACCCTAGCCCTAACCCTAATCCTAGCCTAAAGTCTAACCCTAGCGATAACCCTAGCCCTAACCTTAACCCTAGTCCTAATCCTAGCCCTAACCCTAACCTGAAACACTAGCCTAGCCCTAGCCCCAACCCTAACACTAACACTAGCCCTAACCCTAACCCTAGCCCTAACCCTACCCCTCACACTAACCCTAACCCTAGCCCTAACTCTAGCCCTAACACTAACCCTAACCCTAACCCTGATCCTAACGCTATCTCTAGCACTAATCCTAACCTAAGCCCTAACTCTAGCCCTAACACTAGACCTACCCCTAGCCCGAACCCTAAACCTAGCCCTAATCCTAACAATAACCCTAGTCCTAACCCTAACCCTAGATCTAACCCTAGACGTAACCCTAAACCTAGCCCTAAACCTAGCCATAACCCTAGCCCAAACCCTAACCCTAAGGAGCCCTAATACTAGAACTAACACTAACCCTAGCCCTAACCCTAACCCTAACCCTAGCCGTAAGCGTAGTCCTACCCCTAAACATAAACCTAGTCCTCAACCTAGCCCTAATCCTAGCCCTAACCCTAGCCCTGATCCTATCGCTATCTCTAGCCCTAACCCTAACCCACCCCTAACCCTAGCGATAATCCTCGCCCTAACCCTAACCCTAGCCCTAACCCTAACCCCAGTCCTATCCCTAACCCTATCCCTAACCCTAACCCTAACCCTAACCCTAGCCCTAACCCTAGCCCTAGCCCTAGACCTAACCCTAACCCTAACCCTAGCCCTAACCCTAGTCCTAACCCTAACCCTAGCCCTAAACCTAGCCTTTTCCCTAGTCCTAACCCTAACCCGAATCCTAACCCTAACTGTAACACTAACCCTAACCCTAACACTAGCCCTAACCCTAGCCCTTACCCTTAGCCCTAACCCCAGCCCTAACCACAGACCGATAACTAGCCCAAGCCCCAACATTAGCCCTAAGCCTAGCCCGAACCCTAGGACTAACTGTAGCGCTAACCCTAACCCTAGACCTAATCCTAGGCATAACCCTGGCCCTAAGCCTAGCAATAACCCAAGCCCTAACCCTAACCCTAGCCTTAACCCTAACCCTAATCCTAGCTGTAACGCTAGCCCTAACCCGAGCGCTAAACCTAGCCATAACCCCAGCCCTAATCCTAATCCTAGACCTAACTCTATCTTTACCTGTACCAATAAGCCTAGCAATAAAGCTAGCACTAACACTAACCCTAGCCCTAATCCTAGCCCTAATCCGAGCCCTAAACCTAACCCTACTATAGCTTCAACCCTAGCAATTTCCCTAGCCCTAACACTAACCCTAACGCTAGCCCTAGCCCCAACCGTAACACTAGCCCTAACCCCAGCCCTAACCCTAGCCCTAGCTAACCCTAACCCTAGCCCAAACAATAGCCCTAACGCTAGCCCTAACCCCAGCCCTAGCCTTAACCTGAGCCTTCACTCCAGCCCAAACCCTAACTCTAAACATAGCCCTAACCCTAGTCCTAGCTAACGCTAACCCTAGCCCTAACCCTAGCCCTTACCCCAGTCCTAACCCTAACCCTAGCCCTAGCCCTAACCGTAGCCCTAACAATACCCCTAACCCTAACCCTAGCCCTAACCCTAGCCCTAAACCTAGACGTGACCCTAGCACAAAACCCATCCCTAACTCTATCCCTAGGCCTAACCCTAGCCCTAATCCTATCCCTATCCCTAGCGCTAACTCTAGCCCTAACGCTAACCCTAGACCCAACCCTAGCCCTAACCCTAGCCCTAACCCTATCCCTATCCCTGATCCTAGACCTAACACTAGCTCTAACTGTAGCCCTAAGCCTAGCAATAAAGCTATCCCTTACCCTAAACCAAGCCCTAACCCTAGCCCTAACACTAACCCTATATCTAAACCTAGCCTTAACACTAGCCCTAACCCTAACCGTAGCCCTAAACCTAACACTCACCCTAACCCTTACCCTAGCCCTCACCCCAAGCCTAGCCCTAACCCTAACCCTAGAGATAACCCTAGCCCTAACCGTAACCCTTACCCTTGCCCTAAACCTAGACCTAATCCTAGCCATTACCCTAGCGGTAACCCTAGCCCTAGCCCTAACCCTAGTGGTAACCCTAGCCCTAGCCCTAAACCAAGCCGTAAACCTAGACCCAACCCTAAGCCTAGCCCTAGTCTGCACCCTAGACCTAACCCTAGCCCTAATACCAGCCTTAACCCTAGCCCTAGCCCTAACGCTACCCCTAACACTAACCCTAAATGTAACCCTGGATGAATCCTAACCCGAACCCTAACTCTAGCCCTAACCCTAGTGCTAACTCTTGCCGTAACCTTAACCCTAGCCCTAACCCTAATACCAGCCTTAACCCTACCCTAGCCGTAACCCTACCCCTAACAATAAAACTAACCCTAAATCTAACCCTGGACCTAATCCTAACCCTAACCCTAACTCTAGCCCTAACCCTAGCGCTAACTCTAGCCCTAACATTAACCCTAGCCCTAACCCTACCCCTCACCCTAGACCATACCCCAGCCCTACCCCTAGCCCTAACCTTAGCCCTAGCCCTAGCCCCAATCTGAGCCGTAACCCGACCCCTAACTCTAACCCTAACCCTAACGCTAGCCCCAACCCTAACCCTAGCCCTAACACTATCCCAAACCCAAGCCCTCACCCTTCTCTAAATCTAGCGCTAACTTTAGCCCTAACCATAACCCTTGCCGTTACCCTAGCCCTAACTCCAGCCCTAACCCTAGCCCTAACCCTAACCCTATTTCTAACCCTAACCCTAGCCCTAAGCCTAACCCTAGCCTTAACCCCAGCCCTCACCCTCACCCTAACCTTAGCCCTAACCCTAACCCTAGCCCGAAGCCTAGCCCTAACCCTAGAGGAAACCCTAGCCCTAAACCCAGCCCTAACCCTAGCCCTAGGACTAACCCTAGCCCTAATCCTATCCCTATCCCTAGCGCAAACTCTAGCCCTAACGCTAACCCTAGGCCTAACCCTAGCCCGAGACCTAGACCTTACCCTAGCCCTATCCCTAATCCTAGACCTAACACTAGCTCTAACTCTAGTCCTAATCCTAGCAATAAAGCTATCTCTAACCCTAGCCCTAACCCTAGCCTAACCCTAAACCTAGATCTAAACCTAGCCTTAACACTAGCACTAACCCTAAACCAAGCCCTAACCCTAGCACTCACCCTAACCGTAGCCCTAACCCTACCCTAGCCCTAAACCTTGCACTCACCCTAACCCTAACCCTAGCCCTCACCCCAAGCCTAGCCCTCACTCTAACCTTAACCCTAGAGCTAACCCTAGCCCTACCTGTAAACCTAACCCTTGCCTTAACCCTAGACCTAACCCTAGCACTTACCCTAGCCCTAATCCTAGCCCTAACCCTAACCCTAACTGTAATCCTAGTAATAACCCTAACCCTAACCCTAGCCCTAACACTAACCCTAGCCCTAACCCTAAAACCATCCCTAACCATAGCCCTAACCGTAGCCCTAACCCTAAACCAAACCTTAGCTTTAACTCTAACCCGAGCATAACCCTAACCCTAGCCCTAACCCTAGCCCTAAACCTAACCCTAGCCCTAAACTCTAGCATAGCCCTAACCCTAACCCTAGCCCTAACCCCAGCCCTAGCCCTAGCCCTAACCCTAGCCCTAACCCTAACCCTAGTCCTAACCCTAACCCTAGCCCTAAACCTAGCCTTTACCCTAGTCCTAACGCTAACCCGAATCCTAATCCTAACTGTAACCCTAACCCTAACAACAGCCCTAACCCTAACCCTACCCCTAATGCTAGCCCTTACCCTAGCCCTAACCCCGGCCCTAACCACAGACCGATAACTAGCCCAAGCCCCAACATTAGCCCTGAGCCTAGCCTGAACCCTAGCACTAACTGTAGCCCTAACCGTAACCCTAGACCTAATCCTAGGCATAACCCTGGTCCTAAGCCTAGCAATAACTGAAGCCCTAACCTAACCCTAGCCTTAACCCTAACCCTAATCCTAGCTCTAACGCTAGCTCTAACCCTAGCCCCAACCCTAGCCCTAAGCTAAGCAATAACCTTAGCCCTAACCGCAACCCTAGCCCTAACCAAAAACCTAGCTCTAACGCTAGTCTTAACCCTCGCCCTAACACTAGCCCTAATTCTCAACCTAACACTAGCACTAAAACTAACCATAACCCTAGCCCTAGCTAACCCTAAACCTAGCCCTAACCCTAACGCCAACCCTAACCCTAGCTCTATCCCTATCCCTATCCCTAACCCTGGCCCTAACCCGAACCCAGCCTTAACCCTAACCCAGCCCGAACCCTAACCCTAGTCCTATCCCTAGCACTAACCCTAGCTCTAACCCGAACCCGAACCCTAGCCCTAACCCTAGCCCTAACCCAAGCCCTAGCCTTAACCATAGCCCTAACCCTAAAACCATCTGAAACCTGAGCCCTAACCCTAACCCAGCCTTAACCCTAACCCAGCCCTAACCCTAACCCTATCCCTATCCCTAGCAATAACCCTAGTCCTAACACTAACCCTAACCCTAGCCCTAACCCTAACTCTAGCCTTAACCCTAGCCCTAACCTTAACCCTAGACCTAACTCTAGCATTAATCCTAACCCTAGCTCCAACCCTAGACCTAACCCTAGTCCTAACCCTACCGCTAACTCTTGCCTTAACCCTAACCCTAGCCGTAACCATAGCCCTTACCCTAGCCCTAACTCTAGCCCTAACCCTTGCCTTCACTACAGCCCTAATCCTAACCCTAGCCCTAACTCTAACCCTAACCCTAGCCTTAACCCTAGACCTAGACGTAACCCTAGAGCTAACCCTAGCCATAAGGCTAGCCCTAACCCTAACCCTAGCCCTAACAATAGCCTTAACCTTAGCCCTAACCCTAGCCCTAACCCTAACCCTAGACTTAAACCTAGGCCGAACCCCAGATTTAACCCTAGCCCTAACTCCAGCCCTAACCCTAACGCTCGCACTAACCCTAGCCATAACATTAGCCCTAATCCTAACCCTGGCTCCAACCATAGCCATAACCCTAGCCCTAGCCCTAGCCCTAGCCCTAGCCCTAACCCTAACTGTAACCCTAACCCTAACCCTAACCCTAGCCCTAGCTAAACTTATCTTAGGACTAACCCTAGCACTAACCCTAGACCTAACCTCAACCCTAACCCTAGCACTAACCCTAACCGTGACCCTAACCCTAAGCTTAACCCTAGCCCTAGTTAACCCTAAACCTAGCCCTAACTCTCACCCCAGCCCTAACCCAAGCTCTAACCCGAGCCCTAGCCCTAACCCTAGCCCTAACCCTAGCCCTAAGCCTAACAATATCTATAGCCTTAACCCTAGCCCTAGCCCTAACCCAGCCCTAACCCAGCCCTAACCCTGGCCCTGCCCCAGCACTAACCCTAACCCTAACCCTAACTGTAACCCTAACCCTAACCCTAGCCCTAGCTAACCTTATATTAGGACTCACCCTAGACCTAACCCAAGCCCTAACCTCAACCCCAACCCTAACCCTAGCACTAACCCTAACCCTAACAGTAAGCCTAACCCTAAGCTTAGCCTGAATCCTAACCCTAGCATAACCCTAACCCTAGCCCTAGCCCTAACCCTAGCCGTAACCCTATCCCTAACCCTCCCCCTAACCCGAGCCCTAAAACTAACCCTTGCCCAAACGATGACCCTAGCCCTAACCCTAACACTAGCCCTAACACTAGCCCTAACCATAACCCTAGCTCCTACCCTAGCCCTGACACTAGCTCTAACCCTAGTGCTAACTCTAGCCCTAACCCTAACGGTAACCGTAACCCTGACACTAACCGTATCCTAACCCTAACCCCAGCCCTAACCTTAGCCCTAACCCTAGCCCTAACCCTAACCCTGACCCTAACCTTAGCCCTAACCGTAGCATAACCCTAACCCCAGCCCTAACCCTAACCATAACCCTAACCCTAACCCTAGCCCTTACTCTTACCCTAGACCTAACCCTAGCCCTAACTCTAGCCCTAACCTAGCCCTAATGCTAGACTTAACCCAACCCTAACACTAGCCCTAACCCAGCTCTAACCCTAACCCTAACCCGAGCCCTAACACTAACACAGCCCTAATCCTAGCCCTAACTCAGCTCCAACCCTAACCCTAGCCCTAACCATAGCCCTAATTCAAACCCTAACGCTAGCACTAACCCTAACCGTGACCCTAACCCTAAGCTTAACCCTAGCCCTAGTTAACCCTAAACCTAGCCCTAACTCTCACCCCAGCTCTAAACCTAGCTCTAACCAGAGCCCTAGCCCTAACCCTAGCCCTAAGCCTAGCAATATCTATAGCCCTAACCCTAGCCCTAGCCCTAACCCAGCCCTAACCCAGCCCTAACCCTGGCCCTGCCCCAGCACTAACCCTAACCCTAACCCTAACCGTAACCCTAACCCTAACCCTAGCCCTAGCTAACCTTATCTTAGGACTCACCCTAGCCCTAACCCTAGCCCTAACCTCAACCCCAACCCTAACCCTAGCACTAACCCTAACCCTAACCGTAAGCCTAACCCTAAGCTTAGCCCGAATCCTAACCCTAGCATAACCCTAACCCTAGCCCTAGCCCTAACCCTAGCCGTAACCCTATCCCTAACCCTCCCCCTAACCCGAGCCCTAAAACTAACCCTTGCCCAAACGATGACCCTAGCCCTAACCCTAACACTAGACCTAACTCTAGCCCAAATCCTAACCCTAGCCCTAACACTAGCCCTAACCATAACCCTAGCTCCAACCCTAGCCCTGACACTAGCTCTAACCCTAGCGTTAACTCTAGCCCTAACCCCAACCGTAACCCTAACCCTGACCCTAACCGTATCCTAACCCTAACCCCAGCCCTAAGCTTAGCCCTAACCCTAGCCCTAACCCTAACCCTGACCCTAACCTTAGCCCTAACCGTAGCATAACCCTAACCCCAGCCCTAACACTAACCTTAACCCTAAACCTAACCCTAGCCCTTACCCTTACCCTAGACCTAACCCTAGACCTAACTCTAGCCCTAACCTAGCCCTAATGCTAGACTTAACCCAAACCTAACACTAGCCCTAACCCAGCTCTAACCCTAACCCTAACCCGAGCCCTAACACTAACACAGCCCTAATCCTAGCCCTAACTCAGCTCCAACCCTAACCCTAACCCTAGCCCTAACCATAGCCATAATTCAAACCCTAACGCTAGAACTAACCCTAACCGTAACCCTAACCCTAAGCTTAACCCTAGACCTAGTTAACCCTAAACCTAGCCCTAACTCTCAGCCCAGCCCTAATCCTAGCCCTAACTCAGCTCCAACCCTAACCCTAACCCTGGCCCTAACCCAGCACTAACCCTAACCCTAACCGTAACCCTAGCCCTAATCCTAGCCCTCACCCTAAACCTGCCCTTAACCCTAACCGTAGCCCTAACCATAACCATAGCCCTAATTCTAGCCCTGAACTTAACCCTAACCCTAGCCCTAACCCTAACCCCAGCCTTAACCCTAGCCCTAACCCTAACCCCAGCCTTAACCCTAACCCTAGACCAAACCCCAGCCCTAGCCCTAGCCCTAACCCTAGCCCTAACCCTAACACTAACTCTAGCCCTAAGCCCATTCCGAGCCCTAACCAGAATCCTCACCCTAACCCTAACCCTATCCCTAACTCTTACCCTAGCCCTAACACTAGCCCCAACCCTAACCCTAGCCCTAAGCCTAGCGCTAACTCTAGCCCTAACCATAACCCTAGCTGTAACCCTAGCCCTAACTCTACCCCTAACCCTAACCCTAGATCTAACCTTAGCCCTAACCCTAATCCTAGCCCTAAGCTAGACCTAACCCTAGACGTGAACCTAGACCTAGACCTAATGCTAGCCCTAATCCTATCCCTATCCCTAGCGCTAACTCTAGCCTTAAAGCTAACCCTAGGCCTAACCGTATGCCTAACCCTGGCCCTAACTCTAACTCTAACCCTAACCCAAGCCCTGACCCTAGCCCTAGCCCTAACCTTAACCCAACCCTACCCCTACCCCTAACCCTAGCCCTAACCCCATGGCTAGCCCTAATCCTAACTCTAGCCCTAACCCTAGCCCTTACCCAAGCCCTAACCCTAGTCCTAACCCTATCCCTAAACCTATCCTTCACCCTATCACTAACCCTAACCCTGACCCTAGACCTAACCCTAGACCTAACCCTAACCTTAGAGATAACCCTAGCCGTAACCGTAACACTAACCCTAAGCCTAACCGTAACCCTAGCCCTAATCCTAGCCTTCACCCTAAACCTAGCCTTAACCCTAACCGTAGCTCTAACCATAACCTTAGCCCTAATTCTAGCACTTAACTTAACCCTAAGACTAGCCCTAACCCTAACCGCAGCCCTAATCGTAGCCCTAACCCTAACCCTAACACTAACCCGAACCCTAACCCTAACCTTAGCCCTAACCCTAACCCAAGCATAACCCTAAAGCTAGGCCCAAGCCTTGCGCTAACACTATCCGTAACCCTAACCCCAGCCCTAGACCTTACCCTTACCCTAGACCTAACCCTACCCCTAACCTTAGCCCTAACCCTAGACCTAACCCTAACCCTAACACTAACCCTAACCGTAGTCCTAGTTAACCCTAACCCTAGCCCTAACCCTAACCCTAACCCTAGCCCTAGCCATAGACCTAAGCCAAACCCTAGACCTAACCCTAGCCCTAACCTTAGCCCTAACCCTAGACCTAACCCTAACCCTAACACTAACCCTAACCGTAGTCCTAGTTAACCCTAACCCTAGCCCTAACCCTAACCCTAACCCTAGCCCTAGCCATAGACCTAAGTCAAACCCTAGACCTAACCCTAGCCCTAATCCTAACCCTATCCCTAACTCTAGCCTTAACACTATTGCTAACTCTAACCCCAGTTCCAACCCTAGCCCTAAGCCTAGCCCTAACCCTAGCACTAACTTTCGCCCTAAACCTAATCCTAACCCTAGTCCTAAGCACACCCCGACCCTACACCTAACACTAGCCCTAGCCCTAACCCTAGCACTAACCATAACCCTAGCGCTAACTCTAGACCTAACCCAAACCATAGACCTAACCCTAACATTTACCCTAGCCATAACCCTAGCCATAACCCTAGACCAAACCCCAGCTGTAGCCCTAGACCTAACCCTAGCCCTAACCCTAGGGCTAACTCTAGCCACAACCCTAACCCTAACCCTAACCCTAGCTCTAACACTAACCCTAGCCCTAACCCTAAACTTAGCCCTAGCCCTAAGCCTAACCCCAACCCTAACCCTAACCCTAACCCTAACCCTAGCCATAACCCTAGACCAAACCCCACCTGTAGCCCTAGCCCTAACCCTAGCCCTAACCCTAGGGTTAACTCTAGCCCTAACCCTAACCCTAGCCCTAACACTAACCCTAGCCCTAACCCTAACCTTAGCCCTAGCCCTAACCCTAGCCCTAAGCCTAACCCCAAACTTAACCCTAACCCCAACCCTAACCCTAACACTAACCCTAACGCTAGCACTAACCCTAACGCTAGAACTAACCCTTGCTCTAACCGTATACCTAACCCTTGCCCTAGGCCTAACCCTAACCCTAGCCCTAATCGTAACCCTAATCCTAGCCCTAACCCTAGCCCTAACCCGAAGCCTAGACATAACCCTATCCCTTACCCTAGCCATAACCCTGACCCTAAGCCTAGACATAACCCTATCCCTTACCCTAGCCATAACCCTGACCCTAGATAACCCTAACCCTAACCCTAGCCCTAACCCTAACCCTAGCCCTAGCCTTAACCTGAGCCTTCACTCCAGACCAAACCCTAACCCTAGCCGTAACCCTAACCTTAGACCTAACCTGAGCTCTAACCCTAGCCCTCAGTCTAGCAATAACACTATCCCTAACACTAACCCTAGCCCTAACCCTAACCCTAAGATTAACCGTAACCCTAGCGATAAACCTAGCCCTACCCTAGACCTAACCCTTGACCTAACCCTAGCGCTAACTCTAGCCCTAACCATAACTCTAGCCGCATCCCTAGCCCTAACCCTAGCTCTAACCCAAGTCCTAGCCCAAACCCTAGCAATTACCCTAGCCATAAGCCTAGCAATAACCCTAGCCCTAACCCTAGTCCTAACCCTAAACCTAGACCTAAGCCTAGCCCTAACCCTAGACGTAACCGTAGCCCTAAACCCAGCCCAAATCCTAGCCCTAGCCCTGACGCTAGCCCTAATCCTAGCCCTAACCATAGTGCTAACTATAGCCCTAACGCTTCCCCAGGCCTATCCCTATCCCTAATCCTAACCCTAACCCTAGCCCTAACCCCAAACCCAAATACAACCCTAACCCTAACCCTTCTACTAACCCTAACCCTAACCCTAGACATACCCTACACCTAACCCTAACCCTTACCCTAGCCCTAGCCCTAACCCTAACCCTATCCCTGGACATACCCTACACCTAAGCCTAACCCTAACCCTAACCCTAGCCCTAACCCTAATCCTAGCCGTAACCCTAACCCTAGCCCTAGCCCTAATTCTAACCCTAATCCTAGCCCTAGCCCTAACCCTAACCTTAACTCTAACCCTAGCCCTAACCCTAGCCCTTGGTCTACTCGTAGCCCTAACCCCAGCCATAACCCTAGCCCTAGCCTTAGCCCTAGAACTAACCCTAGCCCTAACCCTCACCCTAACACTAGCCCTAACCCTAACCCTAACTAACCCTAACCCTAACCCTGACCTTACCCCTACCCCTAACCCTAGCCGTAACCCTAACTCTAACCCTGGCCCTAACCCTAGCCCCTACCCTAACTGAAGCCCTAACTCTAGCCCTTACTCAAAACCTAACCGTAGGCCTAGCCCTGACCCTAACATTAACCCTAATTTTAACCTACCCTAACCCTTGCACTAATCCTAAACCTAAACCTAACCCTGGCGTGAAACCTAGTCCTAACCTTAGCCCCAACCCTAGACATAACCCTAGCCTGAAACCGAACCTAAACCTTAGCCCTAGCCCTAGCCCTTACCCTGATCTTAACATTAGACATAACTCTAACGCTAAACCTAGCCCTAAACCTAATCCTAGGCATAACCCTAACCCAAACCCTAACCATAACCTTACACCTAAATCTAACCCTACCCCTAACAGTAGCACTACCCCGAACCCTATCCCTAACCCTAACCTTATCCTGAACCCGAACCCTAGCCCTAAGGCTAACCCCAGCATAGCCCTAACCCCAGCCCCTAACCCTACCCCTAACGCAAGCCCTAAGGCTAACCCTAACCCTAGCTCTAACCAGAACCCAAAACCTAGCCCTAACCCTAGCCCTAATCCTAAACCTTGCCCTAGCCCTAACCCTGACCCCAGTCCTAACCCTAACCCTAGCCCTAACTATAGCTCTAACCCTAGCCCTAGCCCTAGCTTGAACCCTAACCCCAGTCGTAACCCTAACCCTAGCCCTAGCCCTAACCCTAACTCTAGGCCTAACCCTAACCCTAACCCAAAGACTAGCCCCAATCTTCACCCTAGCCGTAATCCTAGCCCTAAGCTCTTACCCTTAACTTAGGCCTAATCCTAGTCCTAACCCGAGCACTAAGAACTAACCCTACCCTGACTGTAATGCTAACCCTAGCCTAATCCCTAGCCTCAACCAAAACATAGCCCTACTAACCCTAACCCTATCCTTAAACCTAACACTACCACAGCCCCTAAGCCTACCCTATCCAAGGCCATAATCCTAGCCCTAATCCTAGCCCGAACTCTAGAGCTAACCCTAGCCCTCACCCTAACCTTAGAACTAACCCAACACTAGCCCTCAACCTAACCCTAGCACCTACACTAATCCTAACCCTAACCCTAGCACTATCCCTAACCCAGCACCTACGCTAATCCTAACCCTAGCCCGAACCATAGCCCTAACCCAAGCACCAACTGAAACCCTAGCTGTAACCGTAGACCTAACAGTAGATTTAGCCCCAAACGTAACCCCTATGTTGAACGTAACTCTAACACTAACACTACCGATAGAAGTAACACTAGCCCTAAATCCAGTCTTAACCCAAGCCCTAGCCCTCACTTTGGCCCTAACCCTAGCGCTAAGAACTAACCCTAAACCTAGGCCCATTCCTAGTCCTAACCCTAGGAATAAACCCTAACCCTAACGCTAACCCTAGCGCTAACCCTACCCCTACCCCTAACCGCAACCCTAACAGAAATCCTAACCTAAGCGCTAATCCTCTGTAAACCTAGCCGTAACTCAAACTCCAAGCCCTAACCCTAACTCTAAACCTAACCCTAGCAATAACCCTAGCCTTAAGTTTAACCCTAGCCCTACCCCTAACCCTAGCCCTAGCCCTAACCGTAACCCTAACCCTAACCCTAACCCTAGCTCTGTTTTCAAAGGAGGAGGTTGTGCTTTTTACAGCTCCTCAATACCTTTCAGCAAAATAGTGGATTCTACTGAATCCAGTGAAAATGCTGCAACCTCACTAATTGGGGTAGGCAGTGGAACCCTTCAGGCATCAGGGGAGTCAAGAATGGAACTTCAAAAGAAGACTTTTGAGGGGTTTGGGGCAGATCAAACTCAGCCCCCAGGAAAACTTGCAGAGACTTTACAGCAAGCCATGGCTTCCCAGGAAAGGAAAGAGAAAGAAACTGAAGAGTGTTTGAAACTGGCAAGCAAGGACAAAAACCCTGTGAGTACTGTGGATTCTGAGAAGGGATTTGGGGCTAGACTGGCTTCTTGTAGTGCCAAGGAAATATTAGAAACTCCAGGGAAGGAGGTTTTACAAGGAAAAAGCTGCAAAGAAGAAGGGAGGGAGGAATTGTTTCAGTCAGCTCTGAAAGAAGAGGGCGTGGCAGCCATGGCAGAAACAGAAACTGCCTGTAAGGGCAGCACAAACTTACTGCGAGGAAAATTAAAAGTGGGTTCTGGGTTCCAGAAAGATATCCAGGAAAAAGAAGAGATTCAAAATCCCCAAGGGACAATCTTTGTGCTGCAAAAAGAGGCAAGCAGCCATTTAGGAAACAAACAAACTCAGCCAGCAAAACTGAAAGTAAACTCTGGGCTGCTAAAGCCTGCTGTAACCATGGAAACAGGCCCAGAGGAGGGGGGAGGAAAAACCCTGGGTTTGGCTACTGCTACAAACTTTTTGCAGGATTTCTTTTTCTTTGATCAGTATAAGGAAACATATTGTTTGGATACAGAAAACCAGTATAAAGAAACAGGTTGTTTGAGTACGGAAAGCCAGTTTCAAACACTCTTCAGTTTCTTTGTCTTTCCCTTCCTGAGGAGCCATTGCTTGCTTCTTTTGAGGTTAGCTTTAGGGCTAGGGTTAGGGCTAGGGTTAAGGTTAGGGCTAGGTTTAGGGTTAGGGATAGGGTAAGAGCAAAGGTTAGTGCTAGGGTTAGGGTTAGGGTTAGTGATAGGGATAGGGCAAGGGTTAGGGTTAGGCTTAGGGCTTGGGTTCATGTTAGCATTAAGTTTAGTGTTAGGATTAGTTTTAGGGTTAGGGGTAGGGTTAGGGTTACTGTTGGGGCTAGGGTTAGCATTAGGGTTAAGGCTAGGTTTAGGGTTAGGGTTAGGGCAAAGGTTTGCACAAGAGTTATGGTTTTGGCTAGCCTTAGGGTTTGGGTTTGGGTTCTGGTTATGAGTAGTGCTAGGGTTGGGGTTAGGATTTGGGCTGGGGTTATGGTTATTGTAGGGGTTAACGTTGGGCTAATGCTAGGGTTATTTCTACGGTGACTACTAGGGTTAGCGTTTGTGCTAGGGTTAGGTTTACGGGTAGTGTTACGGGTAGGGTTATGGTTAGGGGTACTTACAGTTAGAACTTGTGTTCAGGTTACACCTAGGGTTTTAATTAGGGCTACGGTTAGAGTTAATTGTAGGGTTAGGGTTAGGGTTGGGGCTAGGGTTAGTGCTAGCGGTTAGGTTTAGGAGTAGGTTTAGGGCTAGAGTTAGGGTTAGGATTAGGACTAGGAGTAGGTTTAGGGCTAGGTTTAATTTTAGGGCTAGGGCTAGGGTTAGGGCTAGGGTTAGAGATAGGTTTAAGGTTAGGGTAAGATCTCGAATTAGAGCTAGGATTATGGTTAGGGTTAGGGTTAGGGGTAGGGGTAGGTTTACAACTGGGGTTAGGGCTAGGAAATAGGTTTAGGATTAGGGTGAGATCTAGAATTAGAGCTAGGATTATGGTAGGGTTAGGGGTATCGTTTGTGTAGGGTTAATTTTAGGGCCAGTGTTAGTTCTACGATTACGCCTAGGGTTAGGCTTAGCATGAGGGCTAGAGTTAAGACTAGGGTCAGGTTTAGGGCAAAGCCTCTATTTAGGGTTGGTGTTGTGCTTAGGCTTAATTTTAGGGTTCGGGTTCGGGTTCGGGCTAGGGTTAGGGTTAAGGCTAATGTAGGATTAGGGTTAGGGTTAAGGCTAATGTAGGGCTATAGCTAGGGACAGGGTTAGGGCTAGGGTTAGGGTAGGTTTTAGGGTTAACTTGAGTTAGGGCTACAGGTGTCAGGGGCATGGGCCCAGCTGGGCCTGTTGCAGCCTCAGAGGCCGCCGCTGAAGCGGCGGAGGTCGACAAGGCCTATATGGAGGCCTGGGAGTCTGCCTGCGGCCCCGATCCGGAGGAGGTGACGGGCAAAGAGCTCGCAGCTGTGAGGCACAGCACAGTTGCGAGCCCTCAGCCACATGGCCACGCCTGATTGGCCGGCTGTGAGCCCTCAGCCACATGGCCACGCCTGATTGGCCGGCGACTGGCTTGGAGGGCAGCCACATGGCCACACCTGATTGGCCGGCGCCTGGCTTGGAGGGCTATTTGAGGCAGGCGCCGGGCTGGGGAAGTCACGGAGTAATAACCGTTGGTCATCCGTGGTCCTGCTGTCTGTGCCTTGTTCCTGCTCTTGCTTGAGACCAGTCCTTCTGTTTGCCTTGTTGAAGTAACCTGCCTTATGTACTTTAACAGCCTGTGTTTGGTTCTGTTAAGACTGAGTAGAAGCCCTGCCTCCATTAAGGACTATTTCTGTTAAGACTGTATAGAAGTCTGCTTGCTTTGTACTTTTGAGTTTTGACTGCATTAAAGCCCTGCACCTCTAACCAGCTCCCCTGCCTCTGCCTGACCACTGCCTGGTACTGACAAGAGGTACGGTTAGCGTTAAGGTTAGGGTTAGGTTATCGTTATGGTTGGGTTAGGGTTAGGGTTACAGTTGCTGTTGGGATGAGGGTTAGGGTTACGGCTAGTGTTACTACTAGGGATAGGGTTAGGGTTACATTTAGTTTTAGGGTTAGTGTAAGGGCTAGGGTAAGTTCTACGTTTAGGGCTATGGTTAGAGTTGAGTGGAGTTAGGATTAACATAAGGGCTAGTGGTAAGTCTAGGGTTAGGGTGAGTGTTAGGGTTAGGGCTAGAGCTAGACTTACAGCTAGAGATAGGGTTAGTTTTAGTTCTAGATTTAGGGTTAGGGCTAGGTTTATGACAAGGGTTAGTTTTAGGATTAGTGTTAGCTCTAGGGTTAGGGTTAGGGTTAAGATTCAGGCTAGATTTACATCTTGGGTTAGTTCTGCAGTTAAAATTAGGGTTTGAGATAGCCCTACATTTAAAGCTATTGTGAGGTTTATTGTTAGGGCTGTGGTTAGAGTTAGGGTTAGTGTTCGGGCTAGGGTTAGGGTTAGGGCTAGGGCTAGGGCTAGCGTTAGGGCTAGGGCTAGGGTTAGGGTTAGGGTTATGCTCTGGGTTAGGGTTGGGGCTAGGGTTAGTGCTAGCGTTAGGGTTAGGATTCATGGTCTTTCATATGAAAAGTCTCCATCAATTTGGATGAGGGAACTGCTACAGATTCATGTTCCTACTAAAGCAGGCTGTGAAACTTATATCTGCAAATTGATTATGATTTTTGACATTGAATTCCTGTGTTCCCGTTTTCTTTTAGACTGAAGGTTTATTTCCTGACTGGAACTCTCGTATCAAGTTCAATCCCTTCACCTCTCTCTTACAAAACTTAAAAGGTTTGTCTAAGCTTTGTCTAAACTACGAGAAGAATGCATTGACCAAGGGCCCTCCCCTGTTGATCATGCACAGAGACCAAGTGGATCAAATTACCTGGCCATTAAGAAGGGCAGCTCTGCCTAGGGACCAATCAGGGCTCAGTTGCTGTAATTCCAACAAGAAGGGTGACATTGCAAGAAACTGTACCCTTCCCAAAAGGCCCTCAGCCAATGACAGCAACTAAGAAATTTACAAGACAAAGGCAGCATGTAGGTGAATCTTACAGAGGAAGTAATCTTTTAATGGGGCAGACTCTGGCAAGTTAATGACTACGAGCAGAAAAATAATTGTTGGATTATAGATTCTGGCTGTATCATTCACAGCACATTTCCTGATGCTTATTTTGATATAATGGATCCAGATGCAACAGGAAAAATTCAAGCTGTAAATGGTGAATCCATGCAGATCCTGGGGTCGGGAAGCTGCACTTTAAACTGTCTATTGCTTATTGCCAGAATGTAGCAAGTGATGTCTTGTTCCTGAATTACACTGCAACATGCTCAGTGTGTCTGCTCTAGATAAGAAAGGATTTGAAATACTTTTCAAATAAGGGAAATGCACAGTTACCAAAGATAATGCTTTTTTGTAGAAGGATTTGAGAATATTGGTGTCTCTGAGTTCTATTTTTCAGCTTAACAAGCTACTGTTGCTAGAGCACAAAGGCAGTTCTTGAACTACAGAACCCTAGCCATCCTAGCCCTAACCCTAGCCCTACCCTAACCATAGCCCTAACTGTAGCACTATACCTAACACTAACCCTAGCTCTACACCTAACCCTCACCCTAGCCCTAAACCTAACCCTAATCCTGGAATTGAGCATAACACTAAACCCTACACTCTACTCCTACCCCTAACCCTAGCCCTATCCCTAACCCTAAAATTAAACCTAACCCTAGCTGCAACACCAACCCTAACTAGAGACTAGCCTCTAGCCTTAATTCTAGCCCTAATGCTAAGCCTAAACCTAGGCGTAACCCTAGAATGAACACTGGCCCTACAATTAACCCTACCCTATCGATACCACTAACACTAACCATAATCCTAGCTCTAATTCTAGGTCTCACCCTAACCCTATTCCCTAGCCCTAACCCCAGCTGTAAACCTACCCCTACTCCTAACCCTTTCGCTAACCATAATCCTAGCTCTAATTCAAGATCTTACCCTAACCCTAACCCTAGTAATTACCCTAACCATAACCGTGACCCTAGCCCTAACCCTATCCCTAGCCCTCACATTTTCAGGGCTAGTTTTAGGATTAGGTTAGCGCTAGGGTTAGGGCTAGATTTAGGGTTAGGGTAAGGTTAGGGTTATGACTAGGAGTAGGTTTAGGGCTAGGTTTTACTCCTAGTCATAACCCTAACCCTACCCCTAACCCTAGCCCTAGCCCTAGCCGGAACCCTAACCGTAGCCCTAACCCTAATCTTAACTCGAACTCTAGCCCTCACACTAACCCTAACCCTAACCCTAGCCCTAAACCTAACTCTAGCCCTTGGCCTACCAGCAGCCCTAATCCTAGCCCTAACCCTAGCCGTAGCCTAAACCCTAGCTCTAACCCTAGCCTTAACCCTAGCCCTAAACCTAGCCCTAGCTCTAACCCTAGCCATAACCCTAGCCCTAACCCTAGCCCTATCCTAACCATAGCCCTAACCCTAAAGCTAACTGTAGCACTAAACTTAACACTGACCCTAGCTCTAGACCTAACCCTAAACCCTAGCCCTAAACCTAACCATAGCCCTAAACCTAACACTAACCCTAGCACTAGCCCTAACCCTCACCCTAGCCCTAACGTAGCCCTAATTGTAACCCAAGCCCTAATCCTGGAATTGAGCATAACACTAAACCCTACTCCTACCCCTACCCCTAACCCACCCTATCCCTACACCTAGCCCTAACCCTAAAATTAAACCTAACCCTAGCTGCAACACCAACCCTAACTAGAGGCTAGCCTCTAGCCTTAACTCTAGCCCTAACGCTAAGCCTAACCCTAGGCGTAACCCTAGAACTAACACTGGCCCAACAATTAACCCTACCCTATCGATACCATTAACACTAACCATAATCCTAGCTCTAATTCTAGGCCTCACCCTAACCCTATTCCCTAGCCCTAACCCCAGCTGTAAACCCACCCCTAGCCCTAATCCTTAAACAAACCATAATCCTAGCTCCAATTCGAGATCTTGCCCTAACCTAAACCTATCCCTAACCCTAGTAATAAGCTTAACCATAACTGTAACCCTAGCCCTACCCCTAAACCTACTCCTAGTCATAACCCTAACCCTACCCCTAGCCCTAACCCTAAATCTAAGTCTAGCCCTAACCCAAGCACTAACCCTACCCCTAAAACTAGCCCTAAACCTAACCCTAAAACTAGTCCTAACCCTAGCCCTAGCCCTAATACTAATCCTAACCCTAGCTCTAACCCCAGCCCTAACACTAACTCTAGGCCTAACCATAACCCTAGCCCTAACCATAACTCTAATCGTAACCCTAACCCTAACCCTGGCCCTAACCCTAACTCCACCACTAAATTTAACCATAGCCCTAACCAAATGAAACCCTAACCCTAACCCTAGCCCTAACACTAATCCTAATCCTAACCCTCACCCTAGCCCTAAATCTAACCCTAACCATAGCCCTAACCCTAACTCTAGCCCTAACCGTAACCCTAGCCCTAACCATAACCCTAATCGTAACCCTAACCGTAACCCTAGCCGAAACCCTAGCCCTAACCCTAGTCCTAACTCTAACCATAAACCTAGCCCTAATGGCAGACCCAACCCTAAACTGCGCCCGAACACTAGCCCAAACCGTAACCTGTACCCTAAAAATAAGAGTAGCCTTAACACTAGCCCTAACCCTACCCCTAGCCCTAGCTCTAACCCTAACCCTAACTCTAACCCTAAGCTCTAACCCTAAAGCTAACCATAGCCCTAATCCTTACCCTAACCGTAGCCCTAAACCTAGCCCTAATGGTAAACTAAGCCTAAACCTAACCCTTGCCCTAACTGTAACCCTAGCCCTAGCCCTAACCCTAGTCCTAACTCTAACCCTAACCCTAGCCCTAATGCTAATCCTAACCCTCGCTCTAACCCTAGCCCTAGGTCTAATCCTACCCCTACCCCTATCCCTTACTCTAACCCTAACTCTAACTCTAAACCTAGCCCTAGCCCTAACAAGAAATCTCACAATAGCTCTAAACCTAGCGCTATCCCAACCCTAATTTTAACTGCAGAACTAACCCTAGATGTAAGTCTAGTTCGAATCTGAACCCTAGGCCTAACTCTAGAGCTAACACTAATCCTAAAACTAACTATTGTCTAAAGCCTAGCCCTAACCGTAAATCTAGTAATAAAACTAATCCTAACCCTAGCTGTAAATCTAGCTCTAGCCCTCACCCTAACCCTTGACTTAACTCACCCTAACCCTCGACTTAACACTACCCCTAATGTTCAGCCTAACTCTAAACTCAACTCTAACCATAGCCCTAAACATAGAACTTACCTAAGGCCTTACACTAACCTTAAACTAAACATAAACCTAACCCTCTCCCTAGTAGTAACACTAGCCGTAACCCTAACCCTAGTCCCAACAGCAACCCTAAACCTAACCCTAACCCAGCCCTAACAATAAGCTAACCCTAACCTTAACCCTAACCCTACGTCTAGCCCTAAATTTAGAGCTAACCCTAAACTCAGCCCTAACCCTAGCCATAACCCTAACCCTAACCCTAACCCTACAGCTAACCGTAGCCCTAAATGTAACAATAAACCTAGCCCTAGCCCTAACACTAACCCTAGACCAAAACCTAGCCTTAACCCTAGCCCTAGCCCTAGCCCTAGCCCTAGCCCTAACCCTAACCCTAGCCCCAAACCTAGTCCTAAACCTAACCCTTGCCCTTGCCCTACTCGTAGCCCTAATCCTAGCGGGACCCTTAGCCCTATCCTAAGCCCTAGCTCTAACCCTAGAGTTAACCCTAGCCCTAACCCTAGCCCTAACCCTAGCCTTAACCCTAAAGCTAACTGGAGCCCTAACCCTAACACAAACCCTAGCCCTAACCCTAATCCCAGCCCTAACCTTAGCCCTAAGCCTAACTCTAAACCTAAACCTAGCCCTAATCCTAGCTCTAACCTTGGACCTAGCCCTAACCCTAACCCTAGCCCTAACCCTATACCTAACAATAAATCTCACAATAGCACTAAACCGAGAGCTATACCGAACCCTAATTTTAACTGCAGAACTAACCCTAGATGTAAGTCTAGCCCAAATCTTAACCCTAGCAGTAACCCTAGAGCTAAAACTAATCCTAAAACTAACCCTTGTCCTAACGCTAGCCCCAACCCTAAATCTAGTTCTAAAACTAACCCAAACTGTAGCTGTAAATCTAGCTCTAGCCCTAACCCTAACACTCACCCTAACCCTAGACTTAACACGAGCCCTTATGTTAATCCTAACTCCAGACTCAACCCTAACCATAGCCCTAGATGTAGAAATTGCTCTATCCCTTACGCTAACCCTGAAACTAAACATAACCCTAACCCAATCTCAGTAGTAACACTAGCCATAACCCTAACCCTAGTCCCAAAAGCAACCGGAACCCTAACACTAACCCAAAACTAACAATAACCTATCCCTAACCTTAACCCTAACACTACCTCTAGTCCTAACTCTAGAGCTAACCCTAAACTCACCCCTAACCCTAGCCCTAACCCTAGCCCTAATACCGAGCCCTAACCCTAGCCCTAGCCCTAAGCCTAGCCCTAAACCTAACCCTAGCCCTTGTCCTACCTGTAACCTAATCCTAGCCCTAACCTTAGCCCTAGCCAAAGCGCTAGCTCTAACCCTAGTCTTAACCCTTGCTCTAACCTTAACCCTAGCCCTAGCCCTAGCCCTAGCCCTAACGCTAGTCCTAACCCTAGCACTAACCCTTGCCCTAACCCTAGCCCTAACCGAACCCTTGCCCTAACCCGAACCCTAAACCTGACCCTACCTTTGCTCTAACCCAAACCCTAACCCTTGCCCTAACCCTAATCCTAACCCTAGCCCTAACCCTAACCCTAGCCCTAACCCTAACGCTAACCCTAGCCATAACTCTAAACCTAGCCCTAACCGTAGCCCTAGCCCTAACCCTAGCCGTAGCCCTCACCTTAACCCTAACTCTAACCCAAACCCTAACCCTAGCCCTAATAAACCTCACAATAGCTCTAAACCGAGAGCGATACCGAACCCTAATTTTAACTGCAGAACTAACCCTAGATGTAAGTCTAGCCCGAATCTTAACCCTAGCCGTAACCCTAGAGCTAAAACTAATCCTAAAACTAACCCTTGTCCTAACCCTAGCCCTAACCCTAGATCTAGTACTAAAACTAACCCAAACCCTAGCTGTAAATCTAGCTCTAGCCATAACTCTAAGACTCACCCTAACCCTAGACATAACTCGAGCCCTTATGTTAATCCCTAGTAGTAAAACTAACCATAAACCTAACCCTGGTCCCAACAGCGACCCTAACCCTAACCCTAACCCAACCCTAACAATAACCTAACCCTAACCTTAACCCTAACCCTACCTCTAGCCCTAACTCTAGAGCTAATCCTAAACCCAGACCTAACCCTAGCTGTAACTCTAGCCCTATCCCTAACCCAATCCCTAACCCTATCCCTATCCCTATCCCTAGTCCTTGTCCTACCCGTAGCCCTAATCCTACCCCTAACCCTAGCCCTAGCCTAAGCCCTAGTTCTAACTCTAGCCTTAACCCTAGCCCTAGCCCTAACCCTAACCCTAGCCCTAGCCCTAACCCTAGCCCTAGTCCTAATACTAGCCCTAACCTAGCCCTACCCTAACCCTAACCCTAACCCAAGCCCTAAACCTGACCCTACCTTAGCCCTAACCCAAACCCTAATCCTAACCCTAGCCCTCACTCTAACCCTAGCCTTAGCCATCACTCTAACTCTAGTGCTAAACCTCTCCCTAGGCATAACCTAGACCTAACACTATCCCTAACTCTAACTCTAGCCTTAACCCTAGTCATAACTCTAATGCTACCGCTAAACCTAGCCCTAACCCTAACCCTAGCCCTAACAGTAGCCCTAGCCCTAGCCCTAACCGTAGCCCTAAGCCTAAACCTAACTCTTGCCCTAACCGTAACCTTAACCCTAAACCGAACCCTAGCCTTTACCCTAACCTTAACCCTAACCCTAGCCTAACACTAGCCGTAACTCTAACCCTAGCCCTCACTGTAACCCTAACCCTATACCTATCCCTAACCCTAACCCTAGCCCTAACCCTAGCCCTAACCCTAGCCCTAGCTCTAATCCTAGTCCTAACCCTAACCATAACCCTAGCCCTAACGCTAATCCTAACCATCACTCTAGGGCTAGGGCTAAGGTTAGAGTGAGGGTTAGGATTAGCGTTAGGGCTAGGGTTATGGTTAGAGTTAGGACTAACCCTAGCCCTAGCCTAAGCCCTAGCTCTAACTCTAGACTTAATCCTACCCCTACCCCTAGCCCTAACCCTTGCCATAAACCTAGACCTAACTCTAGGCCTAATTCTTAGCCTAGCCCTAAGCTTAGCGCTAACCCTAACCCAAGCCCTAACTATGAAGCTAACCGAAGCCCTAAACCAAACACTAACCATAGCCCTATCCCTAACCCTAACCTGAGCCCTAACCTGAGCCCTAACCCTAGCCCTAACCCCAGCCCTAACTCTAGCCCAAAGCCTAGTAATAACCTTAGCCCTAACCCTAACCCTAGCACTAACCCTGGGCCTAACCCTAACCCTAACCTTAACCCTAACCCTAGCTGAAACCCTAACCTTAACCTTACCTAACCCTAACCATAACCCTAAAACTAACCTTGACCCTAGTCTCGACCCTAGCCCTCACCTAATCCAACCATTGCCCTAATCCTACTCATAACCGTAGCCCTAACCCTTGTCGAAACATTATCCCTACCCTGGACCGTAACGCTAGCGCTAACCCTAACCCGAGCCTTAACCAAACCCGTGGCCTAACCCAAAACCTATCCCAGCCCTAAGCCTAAACCTAGACCTAAATCTAAGCCTAATTCCAGGCCTAACCATAAACTTAACTCTACCCCAACCCTAACCCTAAACCTAAACCTAACTCCAGCGCTAACTCTAGCTCTAACCCTAACCCTAGCCATAACCCTATCCCTAACCGTAATCCTAAATCTAACCATAACCCTAATCCTAACCCTAGCCCAAACCCTATCCCCAACCCTAAACCTCGTCATAACCCTAGCCATAACCCTAGGCCTAACTCTAGACCTAACCCTAGCACTAACCCCAGTCATAAGCATAGCTCTAGCCCTAATCGTAGCCCTAACCCTAGCCCTAACCCAGACCTAACCCTAGCGCTAACTCTAGACATAACCCTAACACCAGGCCTAACCTTAGCGCTAGCCCTAACCATAGCCCTAAGCCTTGCCCTAACCCTAGACGTAACCCTAGCCCTAAACAGCGCCATAACCCTAGCCCTAGCCCTAAACCTGAACCATAGATATAACTCTAGCCCTTACCCTAGGCCTAACCCTAGCCCTAACCCGAGACGAAACCCCAACCCTAGCCCTAGCCCTAACACTGGCCCTAACCCTAGACCTAACCCTTCACCTAACCCTAAGCCTAACCGTAGCCCTAACCCGAACCGTAGCCCTAATTCTAGCCCTAACCTTATCACTAACCCTAACCTTAGTGCGATCCGTTACATAACCCTAACCCCAGCCCTAGACCTTGCCCTTACCCGAGACCTAACCGTAGCCCTAACCTTAGCCCTAACCCTAGGCCTAACACTAACCGTAGCCCTAACACTAACCCTAAACCTAACCGTAGCCCTAGATAACCCTAACCCTAGCCCTAGACCCATCCCCAGCCCTAACCCTAAGCCTAACCCTAGCGCTAATTCTAGCCTTACCCTAACCTTAGCTCTAACCATAGCCCTAACCCTACCCTAACCCTAACCCTAACCATAGCCTTAACCCTAACCCTAGCTCTAACACTAACCCAAATCCTAACCAAGACCTAACCCTAGACATAACCCTAAGCCTAGCCCTAACCCTTGCCTCAACCCTAGCCCTAAGCTTAGCAATAACCCTAGCCCTAACCCTAACCCTAACCCAAAACCTAGTTCTAATGATAGTCTTAACCCTCGCCCTAACCCTAGACGTAATTCTCACCCTAACACTAGCTCTAAAACTAACCCTAACCCTAACCCTAACCCCAGCCCTAACTCTAGGCCAAAGCCTAGTAATAAACCTAGCCCTAACCCTAACCCTAGCCCTAACCTTAGCCTTAGCCCTAACCCTAACCCTAGCACTAACCCTAACCCTAACCTTAACCCTAACTCTAGCTGAAACCCTAACCTTAACCTTAACCTTAACTAACCCTAACCATAACCCTAAAACTAACCTTGACCCTAGTCCCAACCCTAGCCCTCACCTAATCCAACCGTTGCCCTAACCCTACTCATAACCGTAGGCCATAACCCTTGTCTAAACATTATCCCTACCCTGGACCGTAACGCTAGTGCTAACCCTAACCCGAGCCTTAACCAAACCCGTGCCCTAACCTGAAACCTATCCCAGCCCTAAGCCTAAACCTAGACCTAAATCTAAGCCTAATTCCAGTCCTAACCACAAACTTAACTCTACTCTAACCCTAACCCTAACCCTAAACCTAACTCCAGCGCTAACTCTAGCTCCAACCCTAACCATAACCCTATCCCTAACCGTAACCCTAACTCGTCATACCCCTAGCGATAACCCTAGCCCTAACCCTAGCCTTAACCCTAGCACTAACCCCAGTCATAAGCCTACCTCGAGCCCTAACCGTAGCCCTAACACTAACACTAACCCCGGCCCTAACCCAGACATAACCCTAGCGCTAACTCTAGACATAACCCTAACACCAGGCCTAAACTTAGCCCTAAAGTTAACCCTAGCCCTAAGCCTTGCCATAACCCTAGATGTAACCCTAGCCCTAAACAGAACCATAACCCTAGCCCTAACCCTAACCCTAGCCCTAACCCTAACCCTAGAACTAACCATTGTCCTAACCCTAGACCTAAACCTAGCCGTAGCCCTAACCCTAGCCCTAACTGTAACCCTAACCCTAGCCCTAAGCCTAGACCTAACCTGAACCATAGACGAAACCCTAGCCCTTACTCTAGGCCTAAACCTACCCCTAACCTGAGACGAAACCCCAGCCCTAGCTCGAGCACTAACCCTAGCCATAACCCTAGCCCTAACCTTAGCCCTAACCCTAGACTTAACACTAACCCTAACCTAACCGTAGCCCTATATAACCCTAACCCTAGCCCTAAACCTATACCCAGCCCTAACCCTAGTCCTAATCCTAAGCCTAACCCTAGCACTAATTCTAGCCTTACCCTAACCTTAGCCCTAACCCTAGACCTAACCCGAACCCTAACCCTAGCCCTAACCATAACCCTAGCCCTAAACATAATCCTAACCCTAACCCTAGTCCTACCCTATCCCCAGCCCTAACCCTAGCCCTAACCCTAAGCGTAACCCTAGTGCTAATTCTAGCCTTACCCTAACCTTAGCCCTAACCATAGCCCTAACCCTAACCCTAGCCCTAACCCTAGCCCTAACCCTAGCCCTAACCCTAGCCCTAACCCTAGCCCTAGCCCTAAATATAGCCCTAACCCTAGCCCTAACCCTAAGCCTAACCCTAGCGCTAATTCTAGGCTTACCCTAACCTTAGCCCTAACCCTAGACCTCACCGTAAAACTAAACCTAACCCAAACGGTAACCCTAACTGTAGCCCTAGCAAATACTAACCGTAGCCCTAAAACTAACCATTGCCCTAACGCTAACCCTAACTCTAGCGCTAAGCCTAACCCTAGCCCTAACCATATCCCTAACCCTACCCTAACCCTAACCATAGCCTTAACCCTAATCCTAGCTCTTACGCTAACGCTAACCCTAACACTAACCTGAGCCCTAAACGTAGACATAACCATAAGCCTAGCCCGAACCCTAGCCACAACCCTAGCCCTAGCCTAAACCCAAAACCTAGTTCTAACGCTAGTCTTAACCCTAGCCCTAACCCTAGCCTAAACCCAAAACCTAGTTCTAACGCTAGTCTTAACCCTCGCTCTAACCCTAGCCCTAATTCTCACCCTAACGCTAGCTATAAAACTAACCGTAACCCTAACACTAACCCTAACCCTAGCCCTAGCTAACCCTAACCCCAACCCTAACCCTAGCTCTATCCCCAACCCTAGACCTACCCCTAGCCCTAACCCTAACCCAGCCTTAACCCTAACACAGCCCTAACCCTAACCCTAACCCTATCCCTATCCCTAGCACTAACCCTAGCCCTAACACTAACCCTAACCCTAGCCCTAACCCTAGCCCTAACCCTAGCCCTAGCCCTAACCCTAACCCTAGCCCTAACCCTAACCCTAACCCCAGCCCTAACCTTAGCCCTAACCGTAGTCCTAACCCTAACCTTTGCCCTAACCGTAGCATAACCCTAACCCTAGCCCTAACCCCAGCCCTAACACTAACCGTAACCCTAACCCTAAACCTAACCCTTACCCTTACCCTAGCCCTAAACCTAGCCCTAACGCTAGCCCTAACCCTAACCCTAACCCTAGCCCTAAATCTAGCCCTAACCTAGCCCTAACACTAGACTTAACCCAGCCCTAACACTAGCCCTAACCCAGCTCTAACCTTAACCCTAACCTGAGCCCTAACACTAACACAGCCCTAACCCTAGCCCTAACTCAGCTCTAACCCTAACTCTAACCCTAGCCCTAATTCTAACCCTAACGCTAACCTGAACCCTAACCCTAAGCTTAACACTAGCCCTAGTTAATTCTAAACCTAGACCTAACTCTCACCCCAGCCCTAAACCTAGCTCTAACCCGAGCCCTAGCCCTAACCCTAGCCCTAAGCCTAGCCCTAAGCCTAGCAATAACCCTAGACCTAAACCTAACACTAGCGCTAACCCTAGCCCTACCCCAACCCAGTCCTAACCCTGGCCCTAACCCAGCACCAACCCTAACCCTAACCCTGACCCTAGACCTAACCCTAGACCTAAACCTAACCTTAGAGATAACCCTATCTGTAACTGTAACAATAACCCTAACCCTAAATGTAACTCTCGCCCCAATCCTAGCCCTCACCCTAAACCTACCCTTAACCCTAACCGTAGCCCTAACCATAACCGTAGCCCTAATTCTAGCCCTCAACTTAACCCTAACCCTAGCCCTAACCCTAACCCCAGCCGTAACCCTAGCCGCAACCCTAGCCCTAACCCAACCCTAACCCTAACCCTACCATAACCCTAACCCTAGGTAGGTTACCATCCGTAACCCTAACCCCAGCCCTTACCCTTACCATAGACCTAACCCTAACACGAACACTAACCCTAACCGTAGTCCTAGTTAACCCTAACCCTAGCCCTAAACCTAACCCTTGCCCTAACGCTAACCCTAGCCCTAAACCTAACCCTAACCCTAACCCTAGCCTTAACACTATCGCTAACTCTAAACCTAGCTCCAACCCTAGACCTAAGCCTACCTCTAACCCTACCCAAACCCCTAGCCATAGCCCTAATCCTAGCACTAACCGTAACCTTAACCCCAGCCCTAACCAACACCATAGACCTAACCGTAACCCTTCCGTAGCCCTAACCGTAGCCATAACCCTAGACCAAACCCCAGCCATAGCCATAGCCCTAAACCTAGCGCTAACTATAGCCCTAACCCTAGCCCTAACACTAACCTTTAGGTAAGTCCCCCTAGCCCAAGCCTAACCCCAACCCTAACCCTTCCCTAACCATAACTCTAACCCTAACCCTAGCCCAAAGAGCTCTAACCCTAACCCTAAATTATCCTAACCCAAACACAGCCCTAACCCTAGCCCTAACTCAGCTGTAACCCAAACCCTAACCCTAGCCCTAACCATAGCCCTAATTAACCCTAAACCTAGCCCTAACTCTCACCCCAGCCCTAACCCTAGCTCTAAGCCGACCCCTAGGCCCCCCCTAGCCCTAAGCATAGCAATAACCCTAGCCCGAAACCAAACCCTAGCCCTAACCCAGCCCTAACCCTAGCCCTAACCCAGCTCTAACCCTAACCTTAAACCTGGCCCTAACCCTAGCCCTAATCCTAGAACTTACCCTAGACATAAACACAGCCCTAGCCCTAACCCTAACCCTAACCATAACCCTAAGCCCTAAGCCGAACCCAAAAAACTAACCCTAACTCTAGCCCTAACTCCAATGCTGCCCTAACCCGAGCCCTAAACCTAACCCTAACCTTAGCCGTACCCCTACCCAAAATAGCCCAGCCCTAGTCCTAACCCTTCCCCTAAACCTAGCGTAACTCTAGCCCTAACCATAACCCTAGCCGAACCCTAGCCCTAAACCTAGTGCTCCAGCCCCCCTAACCCAAGTCCAAAGGAAGCCCTAACCCTAGCCTTAACCTTAGCCCTAAACCTAGACCCAACCCTAATATTACCCCTAGCATTCACCTTAGACCTAACCCTAGCCCTAACCCTAGCCCTAATACCAACCTGAACCCTAGCCCTAGCCCTAACCCTACCTAAAATGCATTAACCCTAGCCCTAACACTGAATTAACCCTGGACCTAACCCAAACCCTAACCCCAATTTAAAACCCTAGAGCTAACTGTAACCCTAACCTTAATCTACCCTAACCCTAACCAAACCCCAGCCCTAGCATTAGCCCAAGCCTACCCTTTAACCCAGGTCTTACCCTAACAGTAACTCTAGCCCTAACCCCAATCCAGTCTCAAGTCCTCACCCTAACCCTAGCCCTAGCCCTAACCCTAACCCTAACCCTTCCCTAGCCCTAACACTACCCCAACCCAACCCTAGCCCAAACCCTAGCCCCCCCTAACCGTAGCCCTAACACCAACCCTAGCTCTAAACGTAACCCTAAACCTAACCCTAGCCCTAACCCTAGCCCTAAAAAAAACCCAGCACTAACCCTAGGCCTAACCCTAACCCTAACCCTAACCCTTAACCCTAACCCTAATCCTCACCCTAACCCTAACACTAACCCTCACCCTAACCATAGCCCTATCCCTAACCTAACCATAACCCTAGCCCAACCCTTACCCTTACCCTAACCCTAACCCTAACCCTAGCCATAACCCTAACCCTAGCCCTACCGCTAGCTTTTTTAAAGGAGGAGGTTGTGTTTTTTACAACTCCTTTTTTTAGCAAAATATGGATTCTGCTGAATCCAGTGAAAATGCTCAACCTGACTTATTGGGGTAGGCAGTGGAACCCTTTCGGGTAGGGGAGTAAAGAGTGGAACCTCAAAAGAAGAATTTTGAGGGGTTTGGGGCAGATAAACTCAGCCCCCACGAAAATTTCAGAGACTTTACAGCAAGCAATGGCTTTCCAGGAAAGGAAAAAAAAGAAACTGAAGAGTGTTTGAAACTGGCAAGCAAGGACAAAAGCACTGTGAGTCTTGGATTTGAAACTGAGAAGGGATTTGGGGCTAGACTGGTTTTTTTTAGTGCCAAGGAAATATTAGAAAGGAGGTTTTACAAGGGAAAAGCTGCAGAGAAGAAGGGGGGGAAATTGTTTCAGTGCTCTGAAAGAACAGGGCGTGGCAGCCATGGCAGCCATGGGAGAAACAGAAACTGCCTGTAAAGGCAGCACAAACTTACTGCAAGGAGAATTGGGAGGGGATTCTGGGCTCCAGGGGATATCCAGGAAAAAGAAGACATTCAAAATCCCCAAGGAACAAACTTTGTGCTGCAAAAAGAGGCAAGCAGCCATTTAGGAAAGAAACACACTCAGCCAGCAAAACTGAAAGTAAACTCTGGGCTCAAAGCCTGCTGTAACCATGGAAAGAAACCCAGAGGGGGGGCAGGAAAAACCCTTTATTTGGCTACTGCTGAAAACTTTTTGCAGGATTTCTTTTTCTTTGATCAATATAAAGAAACATATTGTTTGAATTGGAAAAACTGGGAAAGTTTTAGGACTGTTGGAGCAATCTACTAAAGATTTTAATTAGAAACTGTTTTCACAGAACCAGGGAAAGCCACAGAATTTTTGCAGGGGGATTTTATTTGAGAGAAATGCAAAACAGAGCATACTTGGGGGTGGATTGATGGAGGGCCCTCCAGGAGTTAAATGACTATGGCAGGACCCTGTTGAGGAAGCCAGTGGGGGAAAGAAAGCAAGAGGAGTATGAATCCCTTGTAAATACTGTAACTAGCATCAATGAGCAGAATGAAGAAGTTAGGAAAGACCTGCAGGTTTATAAAGATAGGAAAGGATTTTTAAAACCAGCAATTTGTCCTGAAAAACAAAGAGGAGAAAAGTAAAGAAAATACAAAGACTAGAAGAGAAAGGGAGCCAAAGCTTGCAGTAGAAAGTTTCTAGTTGAAGAGGTTTTTTTTTATATATTCATTTTATTAAATTTCACAATTTTAATTTTTTTTAGAAGAGGCTTTGAATAAAAGTAAATGCTCCCCATTTAAACCAGGGAATGGTTCAGAAGAAGAACTTTTCCCTGTAGCCTGTTCAAAACAAACAGCACAGCCTCGCAAGCCAGAGGAGCGAGAAGGAGGTTTGTGCTGGGCAGCTTGCAGGGACTGTACCCTTTAACCCAATTAAACTTACAAATGAATCTGGAAGTGAGGGAGTGGAGAGACTGGAGGGGCCCTCCTTCCAAGACGAAGGGAGAGGGCATGGAGTGCTCGGGGCATTTCTTTCTTCGCAGCAGCGAGAGCGCGTGGAAAGCAGCAGTGAGGAAAAGATGGAGGAGAAAGACGCTGGGGGTGAATCTAGAAAAAAAGGTGATGAGGAAAACAGTGGACGGAGGAAAGGTCTTTTCCCCAGGGAAAAAGGTCACAAAGGACTATTTAATTTGCCAAATGACACAGATATCCAAAACATGAAGGAGGGAGAAGGGACAGAGCGGGCGGAACTCCCTCGAATTTTCCCAAAAAAAAATCCCTTCCTGAGAAAGGAGATCTCAGCAGCCTGGACGGAATGTTCCACACTCCTTGGAACAAAGCGACCAATATTATTTTCCAAAAGATTTTATGAGTACGATACGCTGAAACTCGGGGGCTACATGGGGGCCCCTTTGCCCTCCCGGGCTTAAAGAACGTTTCCCAGTTTCAAAAAGTACAGCAGAGATAAATTTTGGGGGTATCCTAGAGAAGAGTTTTCCCTTTTGTAACATCAGTGCTGTCAGGATTGCGGGTGGAACAGTCTCAGGAGCAGGTGTCGTATGCCAGGACTTTAGCCTTAGAGAGTTTTAGCATTTGCTCTGGGCAGGAAGCCAGAGACATCTGTTATCGTTCTGCCGGACTGGCTGAGGGAGGCCCAAATTTTACGAAGCCCTTTTCAGGAGATCCATAGGACCTGGGAATGTCCCCAAGAACCAGACTCCTTTGGTTTGGACACAAATGGACAATACGTCCAAGATGGTGAGCAGAGAAGCCTGGATGGAGTGGCCCTTAATGGTCACGGCAGACTTACGACAGCGCTGAAAGATTGCCAAGCAGTCAGGTTTTAATGACGGAAGAAAAAAGAAGGGAAACAGACAAGAGAAAATCAAGGAAAAGTTGAGGAACTGGAAAGAACTGGACCCGGCGTTGCAGCTCGAGGGACCCCTAGGGGAGGGAGGCCCTGAGTTCCAGCCTGGGGGCGCGTGCTACGGTTCCGCCCCCAGCAACCGGTGAGGATCTGAGAGAGGCGAGAGGGAGGAGGGAGGTAAAAGGGGATGGGGAGCAATGTACAATGGGAAGGTGGGGGAAAAGTAGTACTTGAGGGACTTTGACGACATCAGCGATTCCGCCCTAATCGGAGAGTCTCTGCTAGAGTGAGCAAGAAACCAAGAGGGGAGCAAGTTTGGGGAACAGGGGGATCCAGAAGTGGGACTGGTGGCTGGAGAGGGTAATGGGTTTGGTGTTGGAGAGCAAAGAAAAGGGCTTGGTTTAGCATGGGGGGGGGGGGCCTCAATGGAAGATGCTGCCAGTTTGGGGTTTCTTTCCCTCAGGGAGCAAAAACCCCCCCTTTTATGACCGAGATGAGAACTAGGGAGCCGGGGGCACGGCCGAAGAGGTAATTGGAAGATGCGGATGCCTCCGGTAAAACCGTTTTACGACAAGGCCTAAATGGACTCTGAAACGAATGTGCGTCAAAGGAAAAAAGGTTAAATCTAAACCCTCTGCCAGACAGACACAAAAAGGAGAGGGGGGGAATGAAACACGTGGCAATGACCCCCAGGGGAGGCACCTCGGGGAGCTTCTGCTTTGCCGCCCGGACTGCCCGGTGGGAGGACTGGTGGAAACCACAGGAACAAAGAAAAGACAGGACGTATGCTAGCATAGCAGGGCGGGGCACTGGTACTGCTGGACCCTCCAATATTTAGGTTTGACGGAAGGGGAAAGAGGAAACTAAGAGTTTTTCAGCAAGCTTCAGATGTCAGGAACCAAAAAACGCTATGTTGTGCGCTTCGTTTCTGGGTCAGACCCGGAGAGAGGATAGGGCTTATATTTAAAAGGGGTCCTTAGGGATATTTTGGGATGCCCTAGAGGGATATTGTGGCAGTGATTCAATTACCAGGGTCTATGGAAATCAATGTTTGTTTAGCTTCTGAAAAGGTCTACAGAGAGTTCTGGATGAAGTGCAAAACGGTAAAGCGTTTGAGCCCAGAGTTGTTGACCAAATATAGATGGCCCCCTATTTGGGGGGGAACAAAGGCTTGACCGAAGTTTAGAACCACCACCATCCCCGCTCAGGATGTGGCTCGGTTGGTGTCTAAATACGCTACTATTTTGTCGGGACCGGATAAGAAGGAAGACAAACAGGGTTATTGGACAGGAGTATATAGGTGTGTGGTTTCTTTTTTAAAAATGAGGACCCTGAATATAGGCACGGGAAAAATACCCAAGTACTTTTTCCTGGGGGGCCGATAAGGGGGATCACCAATAAACGGCCAGCCTCAGGCTTGCTTCCACTGTGGATCTTACGATCACCAGAGGCGTTTATGCACCACTCCTTTGTGCTCTCGCTGTGGCGCCCGGGACCATCCGACGGTGGCCTGTCACAGCAGCATAGGTGCAACTTTTTGGGGAATTGGGAAAACTTATTTTTGGTGTCCCCAGGCCTATTACAACCAGCAAGATGCTCAAGTCTTTGAGAAGGCCCAACAAGTAGCCAGAACGGGGAAAGAAAGAGCTCAGTCCAAGGAACAGACAAGGCTCCTGAGGGACAACTTGAGAGGCAGGGGAGAGGAGTTGCTACCTGTGAAAAGGTGGGAAAACAGAGAGAGTTACCCTGGTCCAGGACCCCTACTGGAGAAGAGACAGCATGAGTCAGTGAAAGAAGGAAAAGATTCTGAATGGATTATAGTAGGAGGGGGGTGTGGGAAAATAAAGGAGACCCGCAGAGAAAGGAGAAAGTGAGTGACGAGGCAGTTAGGGGGATAATAGGGTTTGGTTTCCAGAAAAGGGGGAGAAGAGTTTTAGGAAGAGACTGGGTCAGTCCCTAAGGAATTCAGTGATAGAGAATTGTTGGTGGCTGTGAGGGGGTGGAGACAGACAAAGGAGCCCAAGGAGAGCAAGGAGCAAAAGGCATGGAGCGATAGGAATCAGGTGGTAGACCAGGAAAGTGAGGAAAGAAAACAAAAAGGGAAAAGGGGGTTGGAAGTGGAGAGTCAGTAGAGGGGAAAAGGGGGTGCACTGTCGGGCGGGAGTCCTGAGGGGTTGTCTGAAGAGATGGTGAGAGAGATTGTATGGAGGAGACATTTGGCGAGGAGTCGGTAGCTTACCGCTGTTATTTTCAGAAGAAGTAGAAGTTTTTATGCAAGAACTTGATGGCGGATTATGAGGCCTCTCGATGCCGAGTCAGGTCTCTGTTTCCCCCCTCCATTGCCACCCCCTCCCTACCCCCGACCTCCTGATGCCCTCCCCTGCCCTCTTCCATCCCACCCTCCTGACTCGGATGGCTGGTGTCCCCTTTCATCCCTTGTTTCCCCCCCGCTCCAAAACTATCCCATTTGTGAGACTACACCTTTGGGTTTGCCGGAGGAGGCAGAGAGCAGCCAGTTAGAAACAATGAACCAGAGGGACAGGGAGGCCAGAGAGATGGAGAGCTTGGAGATTGAACTGGACTGAGTAGTTTTATGGAGTGGACGGTGCTGGTGTGGATGCTAACAAAAAATGATTTGCCATTTTTATACTATTGAATCAAGAGAGGTTACTTCAAAATAATCCCTTTTTTGGGAGAAAAATAACCTGTTTTTAATAAGGTTATTTTTAATCAGGTTGGTTTTTAAAAAAATAACAAAAAAACAAAAAACAAAAAATGGTGTCCCTGAGAATTACCACCTGGAACGTGAGAGGCCTGAGGATGGCTGAGAGACGAAGGAATTCTTCCCCCGCTGGCAATATGCCGCACCATTTGGGGGTTTTACAAGAGACTCACCTGGTGAATGAACAGCAGCGCTCCCAAGCGCAGAAATTGTGGACAAAAAAAAACCCTCTGTTTGGTCCTACGGGGGGGAAGGTCAGGCAGTTGTGGGGGTTTTGTTTAAAGCAAGACAGGACCTCCATGTCAATTTGTCCTGGAGGCCTTGCCTGGCAGGTTGTTGATTGTTGACTTTAGCCTGGTAGAGATTTTAAGGGATGGGAAGGGGGGAAAAGAGTCCTTTTCGACTTTGTGGCCTTTACGCCCCCCTAGCAGCATCGCAGCGGAAATCTTTTGGGGGATATTTGAAGGGGTATTTTCCACTTATAATCATTTATTAATTGCAGGGGACTTTAATAATAGGAAAATTTTCAATTACTCGAATTATGTGGTTAGGGAGAAAGCGGGAAAAATCACCCATTTTAACACCTGAGGAAAGACTCCTTGAGAATTTCTTGTTAACCAAATCTAAAAATAAGGCCTTAGAAGTAGACAATCAGCTGGGATTCTTTCCTCTCCCCTGTAGAAAGGCATTTTTCGATCAATACGGTCAACCGGGAAGTGGGAATTTACTTTTTACCAAAAAGGGAGAGCTAGTAGATTGGATAGGATTAGAGCCCCTGCAGACTTAAAATTCTAGATTTAACTCTCAGTCACTCCCTGGTCAGATCATGTGATGCTTTTATGGAATTGGCTTTGGGTGAAATTCACCCCCGAGGGAAACCCTCGGGGGGGGTCCGCCCAAAGACGATTCCTAATGCAGCTTGCAAGGAAGAAATTGCAGCCGTCTTAGCAAACATGCTGACGTTAAGGATCTGATTTTTGGGGAATTGTCAAACTGGTGGGAGCGAGCCAAAAAGGGCATCAGGAAAACCTTTAACATTATGAATATGTCATCAATAGGAAGGATCTGCAGAATTATCAGGTAGCTGTACATCAATTTCTGAAATGTCACCAGAAGGTCAACCAGGGCTTCCCGGTAAAACAGGATTTCTTTGGGGTGGTCTGGGGGGTTTTGAGATTTCCAAATCAGACAAAAAATGAAGAAAAAAATTATCAAAATTTTCGAACAAAAGGGGCAGTGGTGGACATTGAAGAATGAGTTAGAGCTAGAAGTCCCCAAACACCAAGTTAGCTTCAAGAATTGTTTTGATTCCCAAACCAGTCCCCGGGACGTTCTATGTTGGATTCCTGTGTTTGTTTAGGGGTTTTTTTTTTGGGTCAAAGGAAAATGGGAAGGGGAAAAAATTGCTGTTAGATCAAAGCAAGGCTTTTGATCGAGTTCACCATCCCTTCATGTGGGAAGCCCTAAGAAAGGAACTCCCTCTTGATTTTGTTAGGTATGTTCAATTGTTGTATTTGAAGGCACGAGTGATCCCTAATCAATGGGCACAGAGGGCCTCCGATTAGGGTGAGTTCAGGAGTCAGGCAAGGCTGTCCTTTAAGCCCCCTCCTTACGTCCTGATTTTGGATTCTGTTCTCTGCCAAAATTTAAGCTAGGAAAGGATCACAGGTTTGAGATTCCCCCTCCCCGTGGGGTAATCGGGTTTTTCCAGGGAGGTTTCCGTTAAGCATGTGAAATATGCAGCCCACGCAGATGACGTTTTTCTGTTTGTCAACAATCGAGAAGAGATTGTTTCAATTCTGAAAGTTTTTGAAAGCTATAGCGGGCTTCAGGGGCTCAGATTAATTTCCAGAAACGCCATTTGATCTCTTTCTTTAGAGAGGAAGAAAACTTTTTTCTTTTCCAGTGAACATTGGAGCAATGAAAAAAGAGACACAATGTGAAAAAGAAAGTGTAGAGAAATTAGAGGAGTACAAAATGTTAGGTTTATGGTTTTCCATTCAACCTTTTGGGTGGGGAAAAAAGGCAGCTTTGGTTAGAGAAAATGAAACATTTTTGAGAAATGGAAACCGTGGAAAATTAATGTTTACCAGAAGGCGGTGTACATCAAAAGTTACCTCATGCCCTTGGCTTTGAATTTGGCCGCATACCACCCCCACAAAACCTGCTGAAGGAAGTGGAGAAACGGGTTTTCCGAGTTCTCTGGGAACGGCTGCTTTTTCCCCCGCCTCGGGCGGTGGCCTTTAGGGAAAAGGGCAGGGAGGCCTTAACCTCCCGCATTGCGCCTAAATTTTGGCACTTTTCTCAGCCAGAATTTTTGGAAATTTAGCCAGTGATTTCATCAGCAGACAGGCCTAGAGGGGTGGGTTGCTTTTTGCCGAACATTGGGTGAAGGAGGTTGGGCTGAGAAGTGGTGGAGGAGGGAAACCTGCCTTTTCCCGGGGGACAGCCACAATGAGACACGCGGGCCCTGACTTCCTCAGGGAGGTCTACGGGCAGATTCAGCAAAAAGGGGGCTTGGCGGAGTGGTTTAAGACCAAAAGGGGGGTCTCTGCGAGATTTGAAGCATTACATATACTGGGTGGACGTGATGCTTTTTTAGCCGCAGTTTGAAAAAATCCAAAAAGGAAATTTTTCTGTATATTTAAAAGAAAATCCCCGGAACATCAAATGTTTCAGGCGGAATCCCCTTCGGTTTGGGGGTTTTAATGGATTTACCATCAAATCTATTATTTAAAAGGAAACCAATCGTGGCTGAAGGAAACAGAACAAATTGTCCTAGACATTTGTGTCAAAGAAAGCCTCCGTCAGTGGAAGTCAAGTGAAGGAGCACTTTATAAAGGACTCCCATCGGCCAAGGAAACTTGGAAGAAGATCGCTGCCGCCCTCGCCTGGCTGGATTTGGCACGACAGCCTTGGGAGGCGGTGGCGTCTGGATTGGAGCCGGAAACCAGAGTCAAGGACCATATCTATACCTGGGGGGAAAAAAAAAAGGGGGACATAACGGGAGGCTTGTTCATTTGTTCTGGGTTGTTCGCTGGTCAACCGTAAGACTGGTTAACTTCTATATTTTGCTGGCTTTGGTTTTCCAAAAAAAAAAGTTAGTTACACAGACACAAGCGGATGTTAACGTTTTTGGTTTTACAAATAAAATAAAAACTCTAAGTGAAACAGAAAGAGGCAGGATGTTTCAAAGAGATGGAAAGGGGTTTTGGGATGGCTGGGAAAACGACACCTGGCATAACTTGAGTTGTAGGTTATGCACTTATAAGTGGAAATCATAAATATATTAATAATTTTAATAACAATTTTAATAATGATTTTAATTATGTTATAAATCTTATTTTAATTTCTATCTTAATTATAGTTGGAATTTTCATTGTAATTTTCATACTATTGTTTTTTGCTTTATATAAATATAAAAGCATAATATATAGAAAGTTTATAGGGAAATGGATTAGAATATTGGTAATAATAAACAATTCTACTGGAATTTGTAAAACTTGTATAATGATAGGTGTGATTTTTGTGTATATATATATATATATATGAATAAGTGTATGTATGTGTTTTATATATATAGAGAGAGAGACATATAAAAGTTAACAAGTTTTGTTACTTTTCTTTTGAAAAAGTGTAATATTTTGTAATATTTTGAAATATTGTTTTTTTAATAATATTATTTTGTTATTCAATCTGTTACTTTGAATTTGTAATAGGCAAATGTGTTTGTAGGATGTTAAAATTTTAATAAAATTACCTAAACCAAAAAAAAATAAAATTACTTAAACTTAACTCTAGCCCTAACCCTAACCCTAGATCTAACCTTTGCCCTAACCCTAAACCTAGCCCTAAGCTAGACCTAACCCTAGACGTGAACCTCGACCTAGACCTAACGCTAGCCCTAATCCTATCCCTATCCCTATCCCTAACTCTAGCATTAACGCTAACCCTAGGCCTAACCCTACACCTAACCCTAGCCCTAACTCTAACTATAACCCTAACCCTAGCCCTAACCCTAGCTCTAACCCTAACCTTAACTCAACCCTAGCCCTAACCCTACCCCTAGCCCAAACCCCGTGGGTAGCCCTAATCCTAACCCTAGCCCTAACCATAGCCCTAACCCTAGCCCTAAATCTAGTCCTAACACTATCCCTAAACCTATCCTTCGCCCTAGCACTAACCCTAACCCTGACCCTAGACCTAAACCTAGACCTAACCCTAACCTTAGAGATAACCCTAGCTGTAACCATAACACTAACACTAAGCCTAACCGAAACCCTAGCCCTAATCCTAGCCCTCACCCTAAACCTAGGCTTAACCCTAACCGTAGCCCTAACCATAACCGTAGCCCTAATTCTAGCACTCAACTTAACCCTAACACTAGCCCTAACCCTAACCGCAGCCCTAACCCTAGCCCTAACCCTAACACTAACCGTAACCTAGCCCTAACCCTAACCCTAGCATAAGCCTAAAACTAGGCCCAAGCCTTGCGCTAACACTATCTGTAACCCTAACCCCAGTCCTAGACCTTACCCTTACCCTAGACCTAACCCTAACACTAACCCTAACACTAACCCTAACTGTAGTCCTAGTTAACCCTAACCCTAGCCCTAACCCTAACCCTTGCCCTAATGCTAACCCTAGCCCTAACCCTAACCTTGACCCTAGCCCTAACAATAGACCTAAGCCAAACCCTAGACCTAACCGTAGCCCTAATCCTAACCCTATCCCTAACCCTAGCCTCAACACTATGGTTAACTCTAACCCTAGCTCCAACCCTAGCCGTAAACCTAGCCCTAACCCTAGCTCTAACTTAAGCCCTAACCCTAATCCTAACCCTGGTCCTAACCACATCCCGACCCTACAGCTAACCCTAGCCCTAACCCTAGCACTAACCATAACCCTAACCCTAGCCCTAACTCTAGCCCTAACCCTTACCCTAGCCCTAAACCTAGCCATAACCCTAGACCAAACCCCAGCTGTAGCCCTAGCCCTAACCGTAGCGCTAACTCTAGCCCTAACCCTAACCCTAACACTAACCTTAGCCCTAACCCTAACCTTAGCTATAGCCCTAACCCTAGCCCTAAGCCTAACCCCAACCTTAACACTAACCCTAACACTAACCCTAACGCTAGCACTAACCCTAACGCTACAACTAACCCTAGCCCTAACCGTAACCCTAACCCTAACCCTAACCCTAGCCCTAACCCAAAGCCTAGACATAACCCTATCCCTTACCCTAACCCTAACCCTAGCCCTAGCCCTAACCCTAGACCTAACCGTAGCCCTAGCCCCAGCGCTAACTCTAGCCCTAACCCTAACCCGAGCCCTAACCCACGCCCTAAACTTAGCCCTAAACCTAGACCCAAACCTAACCCTAGCCCTAACTTTCACCCTAGACCTAACCCTAACCCAAAAAGCAGTCTTAATCCTAGCCCTAGCCCTAGCCCTACCACTAACATTAGCCCTAACCCTAACCCTAAAACTAACACTAACCCTAAATCTAACCCTAAATCTAACCCTAAACCTAAACCTAACTCTAGCCCTAATCCTAGCGCTAACTCTAGCCCTAACCTTAACCCCAGCTCTAACCCTAGCCCTAACCCTCGACCAAATCCCAGCCCTAGCCCTAGCCCTAACCTTACCCTAACCCTAGCCGTAACCCTAGCACTAACTCCAGCCTTAACCCTAGTGCTAACTCTAGCCCTAACCTTAACCCTAGCCCTAAACCTAGCCCTAAGCCTAGACCAAACCCCAGCCTTAGCCCTAGCCCTAACCCTAACCCTCTAGCCCTAACCCCAATCCGAACCCTAACCCGAGCCCTAACCCTAACCCTAAGCCTAGCACTAGCCCTAAACCTAACCCTAGCCATAACGCTAGCCCCAACCCTAACCCTAGCCATAACCCTAGCCCTAATCCTAGCCCTAACCCTTGCCCTAAACCTAGCGCTAACTCTAGCCATAACCATAACCCTAGCCGTTACCCTAGCCCTAAGCCTAGTGCTAACTCTAGCCCTAACTTTAATCCGAGCTGAAAACAAAGCCCCAAACCTAGCCCTAACCCTAGCCCTAACCCTAGACCAAACCCTAACCCTAGCCCTAGCCTTCACGCTAGTCCTAACCCTATTCCAAACCATAGCCCTAATACCAGCCTTAACCCTAGCCCTAGCCCTAGCCCTAACCCTAGCCCTAACCCTAACCCTAACACTGACCCTAAATCTAACCCTGGACCTAACCCTAACCCTAGCCCTAACTCTAGCCGTAACCCTAGCGCTACCTCTAGCCCTAACCTTAACCCTAGCCCTAACCCTACCCCTAAACCTAGAACAAACCCCAGCCCTAGCCCCAGCCCTAACCCTAATCCTAACGCTAACCCTTACCCTAACACTAACTCTAACACTAACCCTAGCGCTAACTGTAGCCCCAACCTTAAACCTACCCCTAACCCTACCATAACCGTAGCCGTAACCCCAACCCTAATCCTACCCCAACCCTAGACCTAACCCTAACCCTAGCTCTAACCCTAGCCCTAGCCCTAACCCTAATTGTAGCCCTAACCCTACCCCTACCCTTAAAACTTGCCCTAACCCTAGCGCTAACTCTAATCCTAACCATAACCCTAGCCATAGTCTCAGCCCTAGCAATAGCCCTAAGCCTAGCCCTAATCCTAGCCCTAACCCTAACCCTAACCCTAGCCCTAACCCTAACCCTAGCTCTAAAGTTAGCCCTAACCCTAACCCTAACCCGAGCCCTAAACCTAGCCCTACCATAGCCGTAACCCTAGCAATTTCCCTAGCCCTAACACTAACCCTAATGCTAACTCTAGCCCTAACGCTAACCCTAGCCCGAACCGTAACACTAGCCCTAACCCCAGCCCTAACCCTAGCCCTAGCTAACCCTAACCCTAGCCCAAACAATAGCCCTAATCCTATCCCTATCCCTAGCGCTAACTCTAGCCCTAACGCTAACCCTAGACCCAACCCTAGCCCTAAACCTAGCCCTAACACTATCCCTATCCCTGATCCTAGGCCTAACACTAGCTCTAACTCTAGCCCTAAGCCTAGCAATAAAGCTATCTCTAACCCTAAACCTAGCCCTAACCCTGGTCCCAACACTAACCCTAATCTAAACCTAGCCTTAACACTTGCCCTAACCCTAACCCTAGCCCTAAACCAAACACTCACCCTAACGCTAACCTTAGCCCTCACCCCAAGCCTAGCTCTAACCCTAACTTTAACCCTAGAGCTAACCCTAGCCCTAACCGTAACCCTAACCCTTGCCCTAAACCTAGATCTAACCCTAGCCATTACCCTAGCCGTAACCCTAGACCTAGCCCTAACCCTAGCGGTAACCCTAGCCCTAGCCCTAACCCTAACCCTAATGTAACCCTAGCCTTAACCCTAGTGCTAACCCTAACCCACCCTAACCCTAGCCCTAGCCCTAACCTTATTCTTAACCGTAACCCTAACCCTAGTCCTAACCCTAGAACTAACCATAACCCTAGCCCTAACCCTAACCCTAGCTCTAACGCTAGCCCTAACCCTAGCCTTAACACTAACCCTAAACGTTTGTGGGAAGCTTTAGCGGATGCTATAGCATCTGAGACGGATTGCCAAATGCCAGAAAATTTAGAGACCCAAGCAGAAACAGAAGGAGGAGCGGAGGAAGAGAGGGAGAGGGGGGGGAAGGAGAAGGAAGGAAGCCGTAAACTATTTCAAAGGGGGGTTTCCCAGTAGAGGTATGAACCGCAGAATTGATGGCAAACTCAGCGAACGGAAGGAGCGGAGCCCAATCATTCTGGTTCTCAGAAACAAAACACCTAAGAAATTGTTCAAGAGATTTGTTAACACGCTAGATTGGCCATCTGTTTGAGGGTGATAAGCACTGCTAGTTTCTGAGTGACTCCCAGGGTTTTCAGTAGACAAGTCCAAAATTTGGGAAAGTGAAAATTGGATCCCTGTCCAAATACACCGAAGGTAGTCCGTGGTTTCCATACATGATTAACGAACAGGTCAGCCAGCTGGTCAGCAGGGGGTAGTTTCTTTAGAGGCACAAAATGACATTGCTTGGAAAAGTGATCAGTAACAACCCAAAAACATGAAAGCCGTGTGAAGGGGGAAAGAGACACGATAAAATCCCATGCATCCCGACCAGGGGCTAGCAGGCGCAGGCAGAGGTTGCAGGAGCCCTTGAGGTTTAGATGTGGGCGACTTAGAAACGTTGCAAGTGGCACACTGTTTAAATGACGTTTGCACGGGGGGGTTTAATCCAGGCCCCCAAAAAAGGCGGGAATCGCATGAATGTCTTCAAAAACCCAAAATGTCCGCGGGTTTGGAATATGATAACATGAAGTACCTGCTCGCGGGCAGCAGGGGGAACGTAGACCTTGGTGCCAAAAAAGGGAAGATTGTAAACCCCATTCTATTTTATCCTTGTTTGCCGGTAGCCAGGAGTCTGCATGCGCTGCATGAATGATAGCATCGCGGAGAGCGGAGTCACAAAGAGAGGAGGCAGAAAGCCTTGTCTTTGCTAATGCACGAGTAGTCACTTGAGAAGCCAGAGAGGAGGCAGGAAACAAGGTATTGGAGTGGGAGGACGTAGCAGGGGATTCCGCAAAACAGGGAAGTCGAGAGAGAGGGCCCAGGGTTTATTGGAGGTTTGAAAAAAATTTTTAAAATGGGAATCTCTAAAAAAATTAGCCCATCTCGCCTGCTTAGGGGAGAGTTTCTTAGCAGACTGTAAGGCTTCTTCCTATGATCAGTCCAAACTTAAAAGGGGAGTCGAGCCCCTTCAAGCAAATGACGCCAAGAGGACAGCGCAAAATGGATAGCCTTGGTTCTTTCTCCCAAATAGGCCAATTAGCTTGTTGGGGGGAAAATTTCTTTGAAATGAAAGCACAAGGCCTGAGTGCTCCTGTGGTGTCATGTTGAAAAAGAACGGCTGCCATGGCAAAGTCCAAGCATCCGTTTGCACAATGAATTGCTTCATGGGGGAAAAAAAGGAGAAGGGCTAAGGTAAATTTAGATTTCAAATGGTCAAACGCCGATTGACACTCAGGCGACCAACAAAGTCTATGCGCCTTGCCCGCAGTGGATCCTTTAGGTTTCCGTAGAAGGTTGGTGAGGGGGAAGCGTTATGGCAGCAAAATCCTCAATAAAGTTCCGGTAGAAGTTCGCAAAACCAAGAAATTGCTGCAGTTGCTTCACAGTTTTAGGGACGGGCCATTGCAAAATGGATTAATCTTCGAAGGGTCCATTTTAAGTAAACAATTTAAATCCTATATCCCAAGTAATCAAAAGTTTGGGTGTCAAATTGGCATTTAGATAGATTAACCACGAGGTTGTTATCTATAAGCCTTGTAACACTTCACGAACCAATACACATGAGATTCCATGGACTGGTAAATTAAAATGTCATCCAGAAAAATCAAAACCCCCTGATACAACAAGTCAGGGAAAAATGGTGTTCAAAAACATTTGGAACACAGATGGCCCCGATTGTAAGCCAAAGGGAAGAACCGTCCATTTAAAGTTACCTAGAGGAGTTGCAAAGGTGGTGAGCCACTCAGAGTCCGGGTCCATTCTAATCCTATGAAAAGCCTCTTTAAGATCAAGTTTGGTGAAATTTTTTCCTTAAAAAGATGGCCCAAAACAGTCCGTATCAGAGGTATGGGATAACAATTGGAGGAAATAACCTGGTTAATAGCAGAGTAGTTAACTATCAGTCTCGGATCCGCGCGGGGATCTTTTCTCTTTGGGAAAGAAGACAGGACTCGCCGGGGGGGCTGTAGAGGGCTTGATAAAGCCGCGAGCCAAGTTTTTATTTAGGAACTTTTTGAAGAAGGAGTTCTTTTTGGCTCATGGATAAATTTTCGGTTTAGGCAGGGGGGCCCCCGTCAATAATTCCAGTTTAAGTAAAGTCCGGGGGGGAGGCAATTTGTCAGCCTCCCTTTTGTGGAAAGCCTTTTGGAAGTCTCGGTAGTGTGAAGGAATTTGTTGCAATTCTTCATGGGGAAAGAAAAGTTTTCATCTGAAGAGGACATAGTGCCAGCAGTCCAGTTTATCTGGGGGGTTTAAACCCCGAAACCCAAACGATTCCCAAGACCAATTTGAACTGCATCGCCTTGGGGAAAAGAAATCGCATGCTGTAATTGTTTTTGTCCATTTGAAATGAGATGGGCTTAGTGATTTTACTAATTACTCCCCCAGTCATTGAGGTCCCATCCATTTGCGTTAATTTGATGGGGCATTCCAAAGGGGGTCATAAAGAGTTTTCAATTGTTTGGCCAATTTGGGGTGTAACAAACTTCTGGAGCAGCCAGAGTCAATTAATGCCCTATGTACATGCAAAGTCCCCCTCGCTGCCACTAATCGCAACCGTGGCGTAGAAATGGGGGGAAATTTTTGGAGTACTTACAGATGTTCCCGCCGCTTGCCAGTCATCGCAGTCAGGTTTAGAATTCCATCTATGTCAGATGAGGACGAAGAGGTGGTTTCATCATCGGGGTCGGAGCTCCTGTCGCCGCTGCAGGGTCCTTAGAAGTGCGTCTAAGGGTTGTTTGGCGGCCGCTGTTGATGTGTGAATTCTATATCCTTTGGGTTGCCGGGCTCCCCTTTGTCCCAGTCGGAGTTGGCCCCGGAGGTGTTGGCAGGTGGCCCGGTTTTCCACAGTTAAAGCACATGCCCAAACGGAGACGTTTGTTCCGTTCCTCAGCATTGAGGACGGTGGGACCGCGAGGGTTTTGTTTTGGCACGTCTTGCTTTGTCGGTTCAGCTGAACAGTCTGGGTTATGCCTTCCATTTCAGTAGCTAGTCTGACCCCAAACCCAGCAGGGTCTGTGGATTGGCCTGCATTAAGCACCCGTGTAGAATATCAGGATTTAGTCCATCTTTTATAACCAATTAGAATTTCATCACTCCACGGGACTTTGGTGGCCAGGTTTCTAAATTCACGGGAATACGTCCCCAATCGTTCCCGCCTTGTTTCATTGTTTCAGTTGATATTTGGTGTTTTCCAATAAATGGGGGTCTTCGTTTTGCAGATGGTTCATGAAAGTAGATTTTCAGTTTCGGGGGGGCGGGAGTCATAAAGGCGCTACCCAGTCTGCTGCCAGTCCTTTCATCCTCTGGCTTAGGTATCGAATTCGGGCCGCATCATCCCGAAAAAATGGCCGTGATCAATCATGAAATTGTTTGCCATAGTCAAAAAAAAAGGGGAGTTTCTCCCCCTTCCCGTTGAAGGGGGCTTTTAGGTCTCCCACATTTCTGAGAACAGTGGCGCTGGCGTGTGCCCTGTTGGTTGCTGGGGCGGACCAGGGGTGCCTGCCGCCGGGGCAGCCCTGGGTTTCTCCTCCGGGGATCTCCCTGTCTGCGAGGGACGGATGCGCATCTCGCGTAGATGGTCTTGAGTTCGAGTATTCCCCATCTTTTCTTTCCAGTTCGGTTTCCATTTGCTTTATCTCCTCCAAAAGGGATAGGTCTTTTGCTGATGTATCCCATCTAGCAGCCCTTCTGCGTTGTCTAACGACGATTTCTTTTCTCCCCCCGACCCAGGTTTGGCCGCTTGTGGGGGTTTCCATAGCCTCGGTCAGGCGCAATTTTGTCTTGGATCCAGGGGCACTTATTTTGTAGCTCCATAGATTCTGCAGATCCTTGCTCTTCTTTAGAATCGACTGGTCCATCAATTGGTGCATTTTTTGAAAGGATTCTCGAAACTTTCTGTCAGGAACAGATTCACTCTTACACGGATCAAAAACTTAAAGAAGATTTTTAACATAGTAAGGGATGCTGTCTTCAGACGTTAAAGCTCGAGAATCCGTTTTTCCCCCCCCTTACACTTTAACAGACAGTTTCTCCTAAGATAGTTGTAAAAGAACGAATATCATGCCAAATGGTTCCTTTGAAATTCCAGCCAGAAGGAATGGTTGGCGCCCGGGAAATGTAAAAGCCCACTATCACTATTTCCCAGTCTACTGCTATCCTAAAACAATAAAACATGGAGGACTCCCACATAACCCTAGACATAACCCTAGCCCTAACCCTAGCCTTCACCCTAGCCAGAACGTGAACTTAGCCCCGAAACGTAACCCTGGCCCTTACCGTAACCCTGGCCCTTACCCTAGAACTAATGCTAACCCTAGACCTAACCCTAGCCCAAAACTTGTCCAAGCCTAGCAATAACACTAGCCCTAACCCTAACCCTAACGCTAGCCCAACCCAACCCTAGACATAACCCTAACGTGAACTCAGCCCAGGGACCGAACCCTGGCCCTTACCATAGCCCTATCCCTATCCCTAACCCTAAAATAACCCCAGCCCCAACCCTAACCCTAAATCTAGCCCCAACCCAACCCTTTCCCAACCCAAAAGCTAACCCTAGCACTAACCCCAACACCAACCCTCCTTTAGCCCAGAACCCCCAACCCCATCCCTAACCCTATCCCCAACCCTATCCCCAACCCCATCCCCATCCCAAACCCCAGCCTTGTTCCCAGCCCCAACCCCCACCCCCAAACCCAGCCCAGCCTAAGCCCAGTTCAAATCTAGACTTAAACCCCTTTCCCTAAACCCTTTAAATCTAGCCCTAGCCCTAGCCTAACCCTAACCCTAAGCTAGCCCCAATAATAACCCTAGCCCAGCCCAACCCTAGCCCTAGTCCTAATACTAGCCCCAACCTAGCCCTACCCTAACCCTAGCCCTAACCCATGCCCCCCTTTACCCTACCTTAGCCCTAACCCAAACCCAAACCCAACCTAACCCCAGCCCTACCCTAACCCTAACCCTAACCCCCTTTGCCATCACTCAACTTAGCGTAAACCCCCTCCCTAGGCATAACCTAGACCTACATACCCCTAAATCTAACTCAGCCTTAACCTAGCCATAAACCAAGCACCGCTAAACCCCAACCCTAAACCCTAACCCTAACCGTAGCCCTAGCCCTAGCCCTAACCCTAACCATAGCCCTAACCCTAACCGTAGTAATAAAACCCAACCGTAACCCTAAACCTAAACCTAAACCTAGCCTTTACCCTAACCTTAACCCTAACCCTAGCCTAACACTAGCCCTAACTCTAACCCTAGCCCTCACTGTAACCCTAACCCTAACCTACCCTAACCCTAATCCTAGCCCCAAACCCCAACCCTAGCCCTAATCCTAGTCCTAACTCTAACCATAACCCTAGCCCTAAGTAACCTAACCCTCACTCTAACCCCAGCCCTAGCCCTACCTCTTACCCTAGCCCTAACCCTAACCCTAACTCTAGCCCTGACGCTAACCCTAACCCTAACCCTCGCCCTAGCCC